>UFQX01000936.1:224591-297324 GCA_900497675.1 Arapaima gigas
GGGGGGAGGTGGGGGAAAAGAAAAGACCTACTGGTCAGCCAAAGAGGGCTCCTCAGAGTTGTATATTATTTGCACTACAAACACAGTTTGTGTGTGTGTGTGTGTGTGTGTGTGTGTGTGTGAGCTCGTGTTCTCTGGAAGAGGATGAAAAGTTCTCAAGAACCCTCTGTTATCTAGAAATACCAATTTCCACTGTCCCTTGGGGGTAATCGTGCTGGAGCATCACTCTCTGGTCTCCTAGTCTGAGAAAGAGACAATTAGTTGTGAGAGGGATGTTTCCACGCAGATGTGAAGCCAGGCCACCTTGGCTTCAGAGATGATTTTATCAGGAGTGTTTATAAGTGAATAAGAAGCCAACCATGTAAGGCTATTTCCACAAACATGTTTTGAATAAGATGGAACAGGGAGTGAAATCTTAGCTCTTAAGAGTGTATTTCCCATAATTTCCATCCAGCGTAGATGTATGCTTGACTCTGTCAAAACAGTGCTCATGTGGAGCCACCTTCGCCTCCCAACAAAACGGCATTGTGCAGTAAATGCAAGTAATCTTTCCTCAAATACCACCACAACAGGACTTTGTCAGGGCCAAACGTGAAGACTGATTTCTGTTGATGGTTCACAGACAATATAGACCAGAACAATGTAAAGCAGCAATTGTTGCAACTGTCACTTAAAGCAAATGTTTGTTTTACTTTACTCAATAAACCCACAAGAGCTGAAATGCCATCTGCTTTGCAAACATCTATAAATATACAGTGTATCCATCTATAAATCCCTGCACTGTGGTGAGACACCTCCAGAAGAAGGAAGGTTTAGCTCTCGCAGCACCTTCCATGAAACATGATGTCATTGTCAACACAAACCAACGGTGGCACACCCCTACGTTCCCACCCGCCGAAAGCAGGGGGTGACGTCACTGCGGCCGGGCCGTTGGAGGTACGGCGTAGCCCACGCCTCATTGTCTCAAAAGGTTGCCGATAATTGCTGCCTTTTGCCTACCTAGGTTGGTGTAGAAGAACAGCAGCAGTTCAGATCCTCACATCCAGACCCAGTTTGGCAGTGCATTTTGTATGGATGACCTATGATGATGAGCATTTCCCTTCAGCAACACGCCAGAGGCAAGAGAGCCCGGCAAACTGCTCACCCTGCGTGAACCCTGGTGTGTGTGTGTGTGTGTGTGTGTGTGTGTGTGTGTTCACACAAGACCCTGCAAAGAACAGCAACCAGGAATACCCCATATCTCATGTTAGATCATTGCAACCCTGTTACTAGAAACAGGTAGATTCTAGATTAAACTGGAATTAGTTTTTCCAAATATATCAGTTTCCGCCATGTGTAAAACCATTTATTTTACTGTAAAGCAAACGGCGGTTCAGAAATTTCGGATTCAAGAGGCTGTCGTGTTAGATGTTAAACGATATTTTCCGTGCTTATTTTCCCTCAGCTGTAGGCGTGTTGCACTCGGAAGGGCTGAGTTCCGGTGTTTGCCGGTAGTGCTTTCGCTTTGCTCTGCTATTGTCTTCCAGGGAGCATGTTTGATGGCGTTTCTTTTGCAAAGCCTCTCAGACTTTGTGAAAGAGGGGTGGGGTGAGATGAGAGTGATCGACTGCCAGGCGCAGCAGCAAGGAGGAAGCCGTGGGTCGGAGGGGAGAGCCAGTGGAGCATCGCACACTCCAGCAACCCCCCACCCCCCTTCCAAAACCTCCAACGCTGCTGCATTCTACCAGGTTACAGTGTGGTAAAGTCAGGAGCGCGCGTAAGAGTGTGTGGCAGCTCCATCGTGAAGGCGGTGGTTAGACTCGTGTTTGTGGCAGGTTTCATCCTTTCCTCCCCAACAAAGCAGGACATTTTGTAAAAGTGCAGTTGTGTTTAATATATTTATTGTAAGTGAGATGCTTTTGGGGTTGGGAATAGTGTTTGAATGGGGGGGAGGGGCCGGAATGGTTTCTCTCCTTTCAAATGCGTGTAAACCAAACATTCGGTAAGAAACCTGGTGATGAGGACCGAGGCTGGTTTTACTTTGCCGTGACCTTTTCGGGAGCAGCACAGATATTCGATTCTTTGGAGCCGTGTGGTAAGATCTGACATCACAGTGACTCATTTGCAGGTTATTTATGATGTAAATAGAACAAACAAGTCGAAGCTTGAAAGCAACTCATGGTAAAAAAGCGCTCTCACGGGCAAAAGCTTTGCAGGATGAAACATCTTGGAACAAAAACACTTACTGCGTGGGGCAAAATATCTGAACTGGTCTGAAACACAGCAGCAGCAGCTAAGAAAATACACGACTCACTTTCCTCGCTAGCCCTACCCTGCAAGGTCTACTACTGAAATGCTGACGTGCGAATAGCTCCTCGACTGTCCGTAACATTTGTCATGAGCTTGAAAAAACAAAGGCCACATTTCCTTGCCAAACTGAATTTCAATCCACAAGTGTTTATTTGAAGTGAAAAGTGGACTGAGGATTTGCCGGGCTTTTCACCAGTTGCAAAGGACACTGTCAGCTTCTCCATAAATCACATGCGTTGTGCTGGGAAAGAGGCGGGCAGATGTGCTGATGTAACGCTGGAGAGGAGGGGGCCGGCGATCTCGTGGCATGGCGATAAACTTGTAAGAAACGCGCATTAGCGTGGGTGCGATCCGGCTTGGGGCGCAGCAAACCGATTCCCTGGTTTTAGTAAGGCCGCGATAGAGGAGAGGACGGCCACGGTGGACCGGCTCACCTTTGTTCCACGGACTCTGAAGTTGCGTATTGACCTTCTCACTCGTGGGTTCGAAGCCGGAGCAGTGGAGTTGGACAGAACCTTCAAATCTTACTGGCTAGATAAAGGGAACCTTTAAAAAGAACAGATGTGACAGAGGCGGGATGTTGACAGCAGAGGCCTTCCGATGAGCCGCAGCCATGAGGGTTCTCGCTCTTATCGACATTCTGATAACACTCGGCTTTGCCCGACACATTAAAAACACACAAAATGCAGCAGAGTTTAAATTTGATGAAGTGGAAGATAATCGGATATGAACTTCTGGCCAGCAGGCGGGATGGAAACGTACAAAGGCAGTCAGAGGAACAGAGTTATCCAGAGCTGAGAAGTGACCTGTGGTCCTTCCTCTAGGATTTTGGCCAAAGTGAACAGAGCTCAATTAATGACTCGCTGTGGGAATGAAAGCAAAGTGGCCTGGTAGCTTTTTGCCATTCTTAGCATTGGCTTAAGGTCTATCCCACTTCGACGTGGACGTTTGATCTTGTGCCCGTTGTCTCCAACTGAGTTTAAAAAAAAAAAAAAAAAAAAAAAAAAATTCCCAGATCACTTTTTAAAGGTCATTTTGGTCTTCCCATCTGCATATTAAAGACCAAACCCTCTGTGCTCAATTAAAAACCACTCAGAGATGTACATTAGCTCATTTCTATGTCATTTTCCATTGTATTTACTTGTTGGTTTGTTTTCATTTTGTTCTGTGCCCTGTTGTGTTGCGTACATATTCTGGATTCAATTATGAAGTCACATGTGGATCTTTTGCTTCTCTGCACCACTTTAATTATGAACAAAGGACGGTTCCTCAAAACAAACGCCATGTCCTTCCCACTCTGCTGGCTTTTGCGTTTACCTTGCAACATTAATATTGACCTTAAAAGATTTAAGAACACATCAGCAGAGAAGAGTCTTTGGAATGAGCAACAACACAGTGTTTTAAACAGGACTGAAGAGATTGACAGGATCCAATTTAGAGATTATTCAGAGTACACACAGCTACCAGTTAGAACTCCTCTTGATCCCTTAATGTTGAGCCAAGATAGATTGTTTGTTTTATATTAAATCTCGTAATATAGAAACGTTTTCAGATGCTTAAAATGCCGTCATGAAGCCGGAGTACCGGATTTCTTATTTTTTAAGGCCCTGAAACAAGTCTGAGAAGAAGCTGCGGTCAGTTTGTCTTGGCCGAGGCTCCGGGAGCAGTGGCACAGGGTTACGGGCGGCTGGTGTTACTGTGACGGGCCACTAGGCGGCAGTGACGACTCCCCACCGTGCCCAGGTACACGCGGATGTAAACTGCGCTCTCAGCTCTGCAGGCAGCGACGAGGTTTTCTGGGCGCAACATCAGCGACGACTCCATGGCCAGCGGGAATTCATGCTGTAAGGAACATGCGTAATATCTCTTGTCATTGGGTTTGTGTGCATCAGCGTTCAGCGTGTCTGTCCGATTCCGGGGAAAACGGTAAAAACACCTGGGCTTGTGAGGACTTGCTGAACCCTTGAAACAGGTCCTGAGTACAAACTGTGTCTGTGAAAATGTATTGTTTAAATTAAGGGAACCATACAAGTGTAAGGAAAATCTGAACTTTGAGCTGATCCTTGGCTACATATGGCCAGTTTCATATTCAAAAATGAGCTTTTCATTAGTCTTTAACCTTTGGTGCTAATAGGGCCATGATGCAAGAATACGGATCACTAAGTTTGACACTGTTTGTTGCTGTAAAAAGTTTTCCGCGATCTAAGCAGAGATGAAGCCCAGGAAATTGACTCAAAGCAGGACAGATGGTCTCAAAACCCCTCATGTCTGTTGTTTTTGCTCTTGTCTCAAAGCTGCAATGTTGCAGTTGTCAAAGAGAGGTGGCTGTTGTAGAGAGAGGCAGGGCTGCCGGTCCAGGACCCTGGCCGGGGCACGAGGTGAGACCCTGGGTCTGAAGCGACTCCCCTTACACAGTCATTAGCTGTGATGCGAAGAAGCCTTGGAGATCCACCACTGAGTTTAGTATCTGTTGTGTGAAAGTGCTCTCTCAGTTTGAGCAGGAGCAACTTCTGTCAATAAATGAAACGGCAGAAAATGGATGATTGCAAGGGAAAAATACATATATGATGAGGAATGAGATACGATGACCTCTGGCTAGCCTGGGTAGGTATTGCTGGTGCATAAACACTTCACATTGTTCCAGCGTTTTCCAGCCAGGGATAATGAAATGCTTGGAGTAGCAAGTTAGGAAAGGGGACAAAGGAAAGGTTTATCATTCTGGCTGGAAAAAGGCAGCAGTTGTACAGCAGTTGGCTTCGCCATCCATCAGTAAATGTTATTTGGACCTGATTTGGTGCTACAGTGCGCGAGGTTGTGTTTTAAAGCATTTTTTTTTTTTTTTTCAAGAACCACTTTAGCCCAGGAAACAAGGTTGATGGTGTTGGTGTGTTTGGGGGGGGGGTGGTGGAATACAAACGCATATAGACCCTCCTATCTCCTGGTCTTGTTGCCTAGGTGGTCTGTGTGGAGTTTGCATGTTCTCCCCATATCTGTGTGGGTTTCCTCCCAAAGTCCAAAAACATGTTTGATGTCATTTGCTCTGTGTGTGTGTGTGTGTGTGTGTGTGTGTGTTGCACATTTTTGTGAGTAATGCTGTGGAGCAAAAGGAGCGGTACCTCCCAAGTTGTATAGTTTGCTTCCGTGTTTGTTGTTTTTCTTCAGTATTTCTGTAGCCCATGGAATAAATAGTACAACATTTTCCTGGTCAACTTTTGTTTATGATACGGTGGATAACGTAGAACGGAGGTCTGTGAGAAAGCAGCGTGCGTTTCTGTGCGTTTCCACCCTTTGATTCGGGAGACAGGCAACGTAGAGCTCTGTGCCACGTCCAACTCAGTCGAAGGCTGTTTCTGATAAAGTGCAACTTCTCAGGTCCCCCTCGCTCTGTTTTATTTTTACTCTTGCTGTGGGATAATGAAAGGGAACCGCAGAGGAGAGTGAGACGGGCAATGTTTGCAACTAGGCAGAACAAGCAAAGCGCTAAACTGTAATTATTTTCAAAAGCTAATGGAACACACAACACAGAAGATTTATTACCCTTTGAAATTAGCCATAACGCAGGCAAGAAATAAAATATTGCATGTTGTGTCTGAAAGGTAGTAAAATAATTTTGTGTTTTTCCTTCAATCCATCAAGTGGAGTGCGAAGCATATAAAATATTTTCACAACCTTAGGAGGCATTTATAATAGCAGCAGCTACAGTTGGTTATTTAGTCTACAGGTGACACGTATGGGTTCCCAGCACCTGTACATATTCAATATTTAAAAACATCAGTGCAGTTCAGTTTCTGTCCTCTTGTCCTGTGGAAACCTGTGGTGGAAACAGGTGGAGGAGGCAGGCCCAGACCTTCCTGGTCTCACCATTGGTCCGCAGCTCTGTAGGCACTCCCAGGCCAGCCACGGTGTGTATATATAATCTCTCCAGTGTGTCCAGGGTCTGCTGTGGGGTCCTCTACCAGTGGTACTTGTCTGGTATAGCAGCCAGGACATCTGTCTGAACTGCCTCAGTTGGCTCTTCTCAATCCAGAGGAGCAGCAGTTTGACTCTGAGGCTCTACTTGCCAAATTTCTCACCCTGTCACACCCTGTATAGAAACCTCATTGGGGCTGCTTCTATCAGTGAAATTTTATTTTATTATTTTTTTTATTTTATTTATTTATTGGTGATTTCCCACAGTTCATGAGCATAGGTAAGGATGGAGTTCATTGTTCAAAAAGTCACTATTGCTTGCTTCACCGCCACAGATCTGCAGGACTGCTGACACTGCACAAATGCATCTTTCAGTATCTCACTTCCGTTGTCTATCAAGACTCCAAGACGCTTCACTAGGGGTACCTAGTTTTCCACACCTGGAGAGCATCCTACTCTCATCCTACACTTTTTGGAAGAGAACCATGGCCTCAGAAGGTGTTGATTTTCACACACCCAGAAGTTAACAGTTTCAGAGTGGTTTGAACTTGACGGTCAGATGTGGCTGACATCATTGTCCACAGAAAGTAGAGATACTACCCTTTGTGCCCCCACTGAACACCCTCCAAACTACCTTAATATCACAAACTGGTGTGGAGACAGAACACCACCTTGACAGAGTCTGAACACCCGGGTTGGACGGATTCAAGTTGATGCCAACAGTATAAACACAGCTCAGAATGTGCTCGTAGAGAGCTTGCATTAGTTTCTCCACATTGTTCGTCCTGAATCTGAGGATCAATTATTGTATTTTTCTCTGAGGTGTGAGTTAAATTGATCCCGTTTCGAGCCGGTAGATGTTTAAAGAAAACCCTCACAGAATGTTTGGGTCTCACAGGTCTGTCCAACTGACACCTATAATGTCAAATCCAACTCACTACCAAGTGTTGATGAGCTGACAGCTCTGCCCCATGCTCCACACAAGTATCCAGACCACATGGACTCAAGTCGGATGATACAACCTCAAAGCTGATCGACTTTTGGCCCAGTGTATTCTGGTGCTAGGACCACTTTGTATTTGGACATAATATTTGTTACAGACCGTCCGTGGCTCATACAGAAGTCCAGGATCAATGATCCACTCGTTCAGATGCAACAGAATTCCCGCAACTCTGGCCCTCCGGTTATCTCTGTTGTTTCTCCCAGCATGATCTGAGTCAGTGGGTGGAATCCTTTCAAGTGTGTCACCAACTTTTTTTTAAGAAAGCTGAAACTTCAGAGCTGTTGTTTTTGCACAAACAGAAGACTTTGCTTAT
Source organism: Arapaima gigas (assembly GCA_900497675.1). Classification (NCBI taxonomy): domain Eukaryota; kingdom Metazoa; phylum Chordata; class Actinopteri; order Osteoglossiformes; family Osteoglossidae; genus Arapaima; species Arapaima gigas. The sequence goes on from UFQX01000936.1 coordinate 232,106, forward strand.
CTGTGACCCACACCCACATTGAGGCAAATCTCTTGTCCACCAGGAAGATCTCCAACTGTACAGCCCTCAGCTGGGGGCTTGTGAGCATCCCTACATCCGCTCTAGATCTTTTGTGAAGAACTCCAAAATAGGAGAGACACCACCGCTGATCAAGGAGTTAGGTTCCAGAACCCAAGCTATGTGTGCAGATGAGACCAGTTATGTTTAGGCAGCACATTCCCACCTCTCACACCATTCATGTCTGTCCCTTGCCTGGCATTACACTCACTTCCCACCCTTCACCTTGCAGGTGGTGAACCCACAAGATGGCTTCTTTATGAATCATTCTATGTCTGTACTCTCCCTCCAGGCCTATTTGGGGAGGACGGGCCTAGCAGAATCTCCAGATGACACAGAAGCCCCACCACTATGATGGAGATGGGGATTTAAAACATATGGAGAGGTGTTATTTGTGAACCACTGCAAGTAGCCCATAAGACAACCGAGGCCGATGCTCCACTGGGGTTCAACGGGGCACCTCAAGGCACACCTGACAGGCCTCGGTTCTTGTGGAGCACCTTCATGTCTCCAGGGAGACTGAGGTACTGGGTGTTTCTGAGACGCAGGAAAAAACAAAAAAAAAATGCTGGAGACAACATATGGGGGAATTTTATCGTTTCTGGAGAGAGAAAGGTACTTCAATTGAAACCGTATGGAATCCCAAATATAAACCTCCCTGGACAGAGCAGAAATGATGCCAGTGTGCTGCCTTTTCGCTCATATAAAATGAAAGAGATATTTTATGTGCCAGTGATTTTCCAGCCCTTTGTTTTAACATGCACTGTGAGCCCTGAATCCAGTTTCCCATGTCTAGATGATGTGGTTCTCACAGGGAAAATGGGGGAGCGGCGCTGTCGATTTGGAATAGCGTCAGTGACAGTCATCTGCCTCGGTTTGCGTGTACCTGGATGGTCTTGGCGAAACACCATCAGCTGTCGCAGGAGAAGTGATGTGCGGGGCAGTACGTCTCAAGGAATAGTCTTACGCCCTAGTCCCAGTGTGTTCTTTTGGGGGGTATGATGACTGTGTGTATTGTTTTAGGACAAATGAGACCAGTGACGAAGCAGTTCATTCAGCAAAGTGGAGAGGATCACGACATGCAGTATTAGCCTTTTGAAAAAATATGCACAAAGTATAATGTGGTTCGCTGTAGAGGAGCGACAAAGCAAGGGAAATTGTACGGCCATAAAAAGTGCTTATTCATTAAGGTTTCTGTAGTTGAGGACAATAATAACACAGCAGTAAAAGTCTTTGGGGTGGCAGCAGGCTCAGCTAGTAAGCTCCACCTTGGAGTTAGAACAAGCTGGATTGTTTCAAAGCTTAATGCTTTGTCAAATAAAAAACAAACTCAGTCTCCTAGTTTTTACGGGCCTCATCAGATTGCGATTTTGCAAACGTCATGATAAATGGGAGATATAATACATATTAAGTACATCCAGGTCCTTGGAAACTTTAAAGTAGCTTAACAGGATAAACAGTGTTCCTGCGCTCCATCATGGATATTTCTTCTCAAATGAGGCATGCCTTAGTGGCTGTAAAAACTGGGTTGTATCTCCCAGCCCATTTCTGGCACTTTCCATGTATTAGAACATCGCTCTGGAACTCTGAATGCTTTTCAAGGGCTAGAGGTTGCGGCATCCTATTCCCCTCACGGCATTTTCTGTTTTTCATCACAGATACGTTGGGCTAATAATGAGAGGTCTTGGGCATCAGACAGCTGCCAGTGTACGCCACATGTCCGTGTGATGCCTTTCTCACCCGCCTGCTTCCTCTCGCTCCTCAAATTTGCCAGCGAAAGGGGTAAAACACCTGAATATTAATATCGACAGCTGAGCAAAGGACTAGCAAAGTGTGTTAAGAGTGACTTTAGATTTCTGTAACTGTCATGATTATAACCAGTTTGAGGCTTGGAAAACCTCCTTTTTACTCCCTCTGGTTCACAGCTAAGAAGAAACCTTCCCTGCGTTGTCATAACAACACTGGCTAAAGAATGCAAACTGAAATTGAGGAATGGTTTTACTTGCCCTTGACATTTTTATTTGAACTTGCAGAGCGCCGGGGAAGTTACTCGAGTCAGATGGGCACTTCCAATAAAAGTGCTGAGCTAAAACACTGAACCACTGGGAGCAAAAAAAAAAAAAGAATCCAAAAAAGGCACATGGATGAGAACATGACTTGGTAGGACACTGTGATCGATAAAACATTTGAGTAAGCACACAGATTACAGCAGTTCTAACAACGACAAAGGAATATAAGAATAGCCTGAAGCAGTCGAAGTCCAGACCCTTCTATCGTCCGTGGCAGGGAACGATGGTACCTGACTGGTCCTTTACAGCAGCGACGAGCAAATGTCACTCATAGTGTTAGTTTTTTTTTTTTTTGTTTTTTTTTTTAAACTACATTTTAAAACCTAGTTACATAGACATTCTTTTCATAGATTCATACCATTTAGTCTGTTTGTCACCCTAATCTTGGGACATGGGATGTAACTTTGCAAGGTCGAAAACAGTTTCCGCTTTTGTCGGCGTGGGCAGTGAAGGATGATGCCTCCCCCCAGACCAGAGATACTGCATCTTCTGCCAGGAGCCGTTTAGTTTAGGCAATGATGCATTTAGCACAGAGATAAAGTCCATCTTTAATGCCAATAATCTGACACGAAATCTTTCCTATCCTTGTTATCTCAAAAATTTCTTCTTGTTTTCTGGACAACAGCCATCCCTGCATCTGCCTTCCCCTATCCAACGCGCGCATACACACACACACACACACACACACACACACACACACACACACACACACCTTTCCATACAGTTTGTCTTGGAAATTGAACAGTACGTGTCTCAGGCAGTTTTCAAAGGGATGGCTTTTGTCCAAGTCTCCTGCTCATTTTCTGATGGTAAAAACCATTGGATACCACAGTAATGTGTGAAATGGGGGGGCTTTTGCATCAGCGGTTACCAGAACCACTATCTGGTAAAACGATAGTGTAGATACTCCTGTGTTTCCTTCTGGGAATGGCCTGTTGACACTTCGTACAGAACAGAATCCATGCCGCCTCAAAGCAGGAGCAAGAGTGGACCTTGGGAGGAGCTCACCAGCTCGGTTCCACTGGCTTTGGAGGTGATGCAACTGACCAAAAACAACAGAAACGTGAAACTGGGGCATGTTTACTGGGTTGGTAAGACATCAAAGACCCATGCCAAGATCTTTTAACTTTGACTCAAGGTGCTTCTCCCAAACAGCACTGCGTCGTGAAGCAGTCGGACATTCGAGTACAGGTGAAGAGTGTAACCTGAACTCCGAAACCTGAAGGGAAATGTGGCGAAAAAAGGATTTCCCTAAAACTGGTCAACATTAGTTAAGTAGCCAGAAAGAGTCAGCTGCTTTTTTTCTTCAAACTGGGATATGCACAACTGTGGCTCTGCTGCACCTACCGTTTGGTCTGCCATGTTTGATGAACATTCTTGTAAAAGTAAGTGTTTATGTCCTGCACATGTCCATTTATCCCGAGAGCTCTCCGACCGTCCCTGTTCTACTTGAGCAGCGTTACCAAAAAAAAATCTGAAAGGTCCCCATCCATATTTCAGACGCGCAGGCAACAATAAAACTTGTTACACTTTTATAGACATTCCGTTTGTTTTTCTTTGGCTGAATGGAGTTATGAAAAGCTCAGCTCCTAAAAGCTCCCAGTCGACGGGGCTTTTATAGGGCTCTCGCTCCTGCTTTTTTTCACCGAGAAGCAGCGTTGCAGAAATGTGCCTGGGATGTTTCTGGACACTCCCCAACGCACCTGTGTTTTTCTTTTTTTCTTTTTTTTTTAAGCTGCCGGTCTTTTCTCCTTAATGGCTGAGATCATTCGTTGGATGTGCTTGTGTCACAGCAGAAGACAATAAGAGGCAGCTCAGCGGGGTGCTGTCAGTGCTGTTGTCACTGTGGCTCTGGTTGCTGCAGAGCTATAGCCAGTCATTAAAAACTTAAAGGACTTTAGATGTTGGAATTTAAATCCCTAATGTGTAGTACCCTCAGTATAAGGCAGTCTTCATGTGACATTAACCTTCAGCCAACAACTATGGAAACCTTAAATCTCATCCTCAGTCTTTTGCTTGGATTCCGTAGAGTCTGACCTCCCTGTGCTTTAGCATAAACTTTTCTTGGAAATGAGTTAATTGGGACATTCGCATTAGTGGGGTTTTCCGTTTCCCCGTTCAGATTTATGCAGCTTTCTGGTGCGGTGGAACTCGCCATCCCTGCAGGGGGGAATAAGTGAACGCACAGAAAACACCAAGACAAACACCCACCTTTGAGGTCATTGTTGCTGTTGGATTGTGCTGGAAGTCAAAAATGTTTTATACAATTATTAAGTAGCCCACAGAGTGACTGCGGTGGTTTTGGGATGTTCTTCCACAGTTTAATTTATCATCGCAGTCATTATATATTTGTCCGACTCTCTGCCCCACAGTCGTGTTTCCAGCCCGGTGACGGAAACTGGAGGAAAAGCAACACTTGTTCCGTAGAAACCTGGGCTGCGTTATACTTGAGATCACACACATATTGTGTACTGTATGTAAACACAATTTGATTGCATTCCCAAAGTGATTGAATCTTCAGCCAAACCACTTGTGAGTGGGAAAACTCACTGACAATCACATCTCTGTATTTTTATTTTTTTTTGCCAGTATCAACAATAAGCCACAAGTTTGGGAGCTCAGCAACAGCCCTGTGTGAAACTGCAAACGGCCGAGCTGCAGCGCTGGTTTTGCGTCATGTCAGCTGTCGGGCAGATGAATGATCTTTTGCTTTTAATTGATTCTAAGTGATGGTGATTTGTGCACGAACACAACGACAACACAGTCACAGCAGATTAACTGCCGCATATAAAAATACAGTTCGACACACATCATCGGCGTGTGTCGAGCGCACTTTCACGTGGAGAAGATTGAAATCTGTCCTGGGAAAAATGATACGTCCTTCCAAGTTGAAACATCTCTTGATCTGCCTTGTTCTAAAAGAAAATGGTGTGATGCTCTTAGGTGTGCTCATGAGGATGTAAAGTGAGGGATTAGTTAAACACTGACGAGATGTGGAGGACACAAAGGAGAGTGTGTCTGTGTGTGTGTGTGTGTGTGTGTGTGTGTGTGTGTGTGTGTGTGGTGAGGGGAGGCTCTCATAGTTTTCTGTGAGAGAAACAACTATGGCAGGGGTGGTGGTGTTGAGAAAATATCAACTGTAAAAGACCAAGATGAGATGTGCACTCGGATTCTGGACTTCATCATCTATGACAGAGATGCACAAATTCCGGCAGCATCGCTCATGGAGAAAGTGTTAGCCAGGAGAACGTCAACGTGTCCTGGAAACCAGGGGAATGAAAGCGGTCTATGCAGCAGTCCGGAGAGGATGAGGGGTACAGAGTGGTGCACGTTCCCACCAAAAATGTCCATTTGAACGGACCTCGAGGAGTTGAGTTGAAGGGTGGGAGGGGGGTTGCTCTTTGCAGACGGATATAGCGGATTACTGCAGGGCAGGGTGGGGCGCCTGAGTCATGGACAGCCACAGGAGATGGAAAGAGCCTCTTTGGAGAGCCAGAGGACAGGGCCAGTACAGCATGACCAGTGTCTGAACTGGTTATCACAGGCAGTAAGGTCATGCCCAGCCTTGAGTCAACAGGACACTGATGCTCTGCTCAGAAGTCATGCTGCTCAAAATATGGTGTAATGTATGAGTTGGAAAACAAGGATCAACTAACGGGAAATTCAGGGTGGATATGAAATGCTGAGAAACCCAGCACATAAGCATGAACTGGAAGGAATGCAGTATATGTTGAATATGTTATCATGAGCGCATGGCGTTGTGGTGGTAAATTTCCTCTAGTTATTATGTTTCCATATGAATACCTTTGAGTGCAAAAGCCCATTATTCACGTGATACAAGGCCACGTGCGTTACTGAGATTCAAACGGCTGACCAGGTGATCTCTGCTTGTTTTCATACGTTTCTACCTGCCCCTCACCTGTTACATCATATCAGTGTTGCTCGATCGATTGTTACCTCGGTCGTCGTGTGAGCCCCCCCCCCCCCGAGAAAAATTCCCGATCAGAATGTGTTGTTACCGTTATCAAAAAATTTTACAGCAGGTTCTTGTGTTTTTTCCTGAGGGAAATACTTGTCTGATGTCAGTTTATAAGTGCAAACCAATCCTTTATCGATCCCTCACGCTGGCCATGGGCTGGATCATTTGTACCCAGGTCGCACATTTACTCTCTCTGTTATACGGCAATGTAACCAAAACGTGGTGTAAAAAAAACGTGCCTTAAGGGTCATACAGTAGCTATCGGTGTCAATGGCAGATCACTGACATGCATTTCTGTCCTCGACGCTATTGCACTGAGTTCATTGCGTAAAGCAAGGAAAACATTACAGCCAACACTTTTCTCCAAAGCGGCTTACGTGTTGGCTTTGTACGTTCGGCCGCTTACGTAAGTTTACGCATTTGTTAGTTGGGTCATCGTTGTTAACCGAGGCCGAGTACCTCGGTCCAGGGGACCACAGCAAGAACGAAATGAATAAAACCTGGGACCTGATAGCAAGGTGACTCATCTAACCATTACGGTACCTGCTGCCCTTTTAATTTACGTTGCACATGTTAAATCACTATATTTGTTAGAAACGTAGACGTCGCAGTGGCTTTTCTCCAGTTGTAAACAGTTGCACTTTATTCAAGCCCCGATAACCTAAAACTCAATAAATTACTTTTCTTTTCTTTCGGTGGAATCGTTTCTTTGTGACCCGGGGGTTGGCAGAAAAGTACTCCCAACTTTTGAGGGCAGGGGCGAGTCGACTCCCTTCGTGACCGCCGCTTTGTGGCCCCCCGCGGGTCGACTCTTCGGTGCCAGGCCGCCAGGCGGGGCATAGCGCTGGTAACCCGTGACTCGATGGGTTCTTTGAAACGGAGGCACAAGTGAAGGAAGCTTCGAGCAGCTCTGTGGTCCCTGGCACTTTGTCTTCTCAATTCTCCCAGAAGGTTCTGGGTTATCCTCCGTCAGACCTGATCAACAATTAATTCACTGCACCGAGCGGAATAGCCGTGGAAATGTGTTCACAGTTAAATAATGGAACTGATCTGTGTGCAGCGTGATGGCCAAGAACACTGGGAAAAGACACAGGCGGCTCCCTAATTATTATTGAAATATTACATTATGCGTACTCCAAGCCGAGTACATTTTCTGAGCGTCAAGGTCTTGGGGGCTGCTCCTCGTCCGGCTCGAGCTTGAGTTATTGAGGAAATCTGTTAAAACAACACGCCGGCTTGATGTAATTAATCTGACGCGGCCTAATGAAGTTCCCATCTCACCCTGTCCCGCTGCGTGAAATGTACGAGCTGCCTGGTTTCCACTGAGGTTCCCGGGGCTCGGCGTCTACGAGTAGCCCAGGTCAGCTCTGCAAAGCGGCGTCTCCCTTGTTCCCTTCGCCGACACTCGTGTCAAACTGTTGAGAAAATATGAAAATGAGATGCGATTTGGTCATCCTTGGCTCACTTCTTCAGCGGCTATTTTCCTATTAGTGCTTAGCTGAGAACGGCTGCGTTGCTAACACGGCTCAGGAGAGGGTAGCTGGGGACCTGGGTGCTGCGGCAAAATCGCTCTGAAAGGATCCAAGAAAAAGAAGCCGCTGTCTTTAGCGAGATGGACTGCAACTGGAATTGTGGACAGCCAAGGGTCAGGGTCCACACTAATAGAATCCTGGCATGTGGAACGAGTAGATTCTCCCGCAGCATGGAGCCGTGCCAAGCAATATAGCTGACCTGGTAGGGGGAGGACAGTCTGATGCATCTCAGGAGAATTTACAAGGGCTTCTGTTTTGAAGATAGTTTCTTAGGTAACAGAACAATAACACGGCAGGAGGGTTTGTCGTAGACGAAAACATTTGGCTGACGTAGGAAAGGAAAAGTTAAATTCACTTTTCTTTAGCCCAGTTGTTATATTTACTTCCCGTGGACACGCGTCATTGTTTAGCTAGTATGTATATTAAATTTGTCTGCTATTGAGAAATAATCACGAATGGATAAATGCTTCGTCTTTCAGCTTTTGCTGTGGAACAGCAAGCGGTACAGCTCGGTTACCCAGGGGTGGCTTTTCAGTCTTGCGATCAAACTGGCACAGCACAAGTCGCTATGACGTCCGTTTTGTTTATCGAAATAATGCTGGATATTGAGATTTGCTAAAGGAGTTCCTGATTTTGGCTTGAGGAACGTTACAGCCGGCTTTCGCATCACGTTTGGCAGGGCAGGCCTCGTGCCACGGCATTCGTGACTCACCTAGTCTTTCGCACGTTACCAGAGCGAGTGTTTCCCTCTCTGCGAACCACCGGTGCAGTTTGGACCGGCACGTACGCGTTTTCCGTTTTTCGGTGCCTGCCTGTCGTCCATTTACACATTTATCGATTTTCATGGGATGTTGCGATGGATTTTTTTCCCCCTCCCCCCCGTACTGTACTTCACTTCCCTGATAAATACATGCAAGTCTGCAGACATAAACACGCTACCGCACATTTTAAATACGCTGTCATGTCAGTGTACCGTCATACTGGTCATTGGAACAAGAAGGACAAATAAATCAGCCCTTGTAGGCTGGATGTTGAAAGACGGCACTGAGGAAACCTTTACACGGTGCACATGCTGTGTAGAGAGGCATAAAATTTCTCTTTTTTTATGGCCTGTTTGAAAACCATTGTTGGGTGATTAAAACTGTGCTCCTCCTCTTACACAGGATGCAGAAGGAGATATTGCCTGTTCCTGTCACTCCCTGGGCAGATAGGCAACTTCAGAGGCTCTGCTAGTGGCTGATGGGGGGTGACCAGATACCCATCCACCTCCTTTAACCTCTCGTCACGTTGTCTGTCAGTCAGCACCGCCGTAAGCTTGTCTGCACTGCTGTCACCCTGCCGGTGTTCCACAACCTTTGTGAGGACCGAACACAGGGAGGAAAAAGCTCCTCAGGCCAGACTCATCAAACTGTGTTTACCGTTCCGTTTTTAGTTCCATGGTTGGCACGTTCACTTGAACAGCCTGTCAGGAGAAACCGGATAAGTGAACGGTCGTTGCGTTTTACGGTGTTGTTTACAGACAGAAGCTGTCTGATTTATGTCCGGTGAGCTTTGGGTTTCCTCAGTCGCGCTCCTGAAGAGCCCCAGAACATCCTTCCTACTCACTGGCTTGGAACCCCCCCCCCCCCCCCCCCCCCCCCCCCCCCCCCCCCCCCCCCCCCCCCCCCCCCCCCCCCCCCCCCCCCCCCCCCCCCCCCCCCCCCCCCCCCCCCCCCCNACCCCCCCCCCCCCCCCCGGCCCACTCATCTGCCCCAAACGTAATGAAGACATTTGGCTTTTTCTTTTTCTCCAGCTGTGTGCACCAGCTCTCCATTCAGGCCGTTTGGTCCAGAAACAGAGCTGAAGAGAAAAGACACATCGCAAAAGGGATAGCCGACAGTTTTCAAGATATAAAACCAAACAAATCTCTTTGAAACAAACATTCCCCACATTTTTTGCACCTACGTTCACAGGTAAATATTACTGTGTTAAATATGTCCCAGGTGGGACGTATTTTAAGATGTATTACTGTGTCACATTTCCAAGTCATTCAGTTGGTCCATACAGGCGACTTGTATGAAAAAGTAGCAGGACTGAGGATTGACTGAATGTCCCCCGCAGAAAGAAAACAAAATGACTGTATATTTTAACATCGACGAGGTTTTACGAGCGTTTAATCAGTCGGGCTATTTACCCCTAAGACGTGCAATAAGAGAAACATCAGAATATCTTTAAGTTTAAGAATTAAAAGCCACAGTAGTGTCCCTGACAAAGCGTCATTTGCTATCAAGTAAAACATTCCCGCACGAACACAAACAGAAACGAAACAATGGCGTGTCCTCAGCGGGACGTATGGCATTTTAAAAGCATAGAAAAATTAATTAAGTTTCCACATGTTTGCAATCAACCATCAAAAAAGTAGGAAGGGCAGTTTTCCATGACTAAATCGAAAAAAGGCTGTACGAGGCAGACCAGGCCAGAACCCGAGGACCAGCTTTCTGCCCAAACTCTTTGACATGGCAACGATCCCCCAGTGCTGAGTTCTTATTTGTACCCCTGTGATCTGCCTTTAGTGGTAGCTATGGCACTACTGTTTGAAATCATACCCCCTGATTTTATTTTCAACAACAACGGCGGGGGGGGGGGGACCATTTGAGGCATGCAGTTGATAAACCACAGATGGCATTCTGGACGAAGAGCCAGTTATTTCTGTTTCACGTGGTTTGCACGTTGCAGAAAGGCGAATCCAGCTCGTTGGGTCAAACGGATGGGGAAACTAAGGCCGCACAGAGCGAAGCCCGCCGTGCCGTGCGTGGCTGCGCGCTGATGGTAAAGCCAGAGCTCGGCTCCGTGTGCGCACCCGTTAAACGCCACGGCGCTCCGAGCCAGGGTTCAAATGCAGTCACGCAGAATACACAATGGGGAAAGCCTGGCGTGCGGTTGAAAGCGCACCGTTATTACTGGTGCTTATAGAAGAACTTGTTTCTGATTTCCAACACCGACGTGCAGATTCACCTCTTTTCATAAATGGCCCAAAAAGAGGGAAAGTAATAAAGGAAACCGGTAACTGGGACTTTGATCCACTTGCTCAGTTGACTTTTCTTGTTGCTGGAGCGCAGACCCTTTCACTCCGCACGATTAACGCGGGCGGCCGTCACGCGCGCCGGCTGCTCCTGGGTCTGCACCACGGGTCGCCTCGCAGTTGCCCCTGAATTGTTTCGACATCACGTTTCCTCTGGCGCTGCCCGGCTCGGCTCACTCCGCATTACCGTTTACAATGTACAGCGCTTTCCCAATGCTGTGTAACAACTCTTCATGTCAGAATGAAAAATGATAATACATAAATTAATAGCAACCACATGCTTTATGTTATATGCCCCCGGTCCCCCACCCGTTTCTTCCGCGCTTGTTGCTCCGGCCGTCTCCTGGCGTCCTCCTGCCCTGCTTAAATACCGTTTTTGCCAAAACGTAACGCAACACTGCAATCAAATAACACTTTGAAATTGTTAGTCCCACGTATATCTTATTATCACTGATAACAAACAGTACAAAGCGAGACACAATAACGCTCCCAAAAGCAGCAACCTCGATCAAACACCGCTGCCTTCGGTAACCTGAAACACTGCTCCAGATGATCTGTCCCAGCAAGGTGCACTGTGGGATGCAGAGATGTCAACAAGACCTCTGGTCAACAGCTGATTCGAAGGGAGAAGACCGAGAAACCGATGAGTCCCTTGTACTGTAGGATTTTTAATTTTTTTAAATTTTCTCAGATTACTTTTTCTGCCCTTTAAAAAGGGAAGGAAAAAAGGCCCGTATTTCATACCGGAGAAGATTAATTTTTAAATCGGCACAAATAAGGTTTGCCTTTGCTTACCCTCCACTGTAAATCACCGCACCGTTTTATTTGGAGTGAAACACGAGCGGAAACGTTCAGCCAGCGGTCTGGGTGATTGACACGACTCCGGACTGATCTTTGCTACTACGAGGCCGCGGACCCCGAGCCACTCTGGCTGAGTTGTTCGCACGTCAGGTGTTTCCCTGTAAAGAGCGGCTTTATTGTGCTGCGCTCGGGGTCAGCGCTCCGTTGTTGCAGATACCAAAACAGTTAAATCATTTCTGCTCAGTGAAATTAATAGTAATTATGATTTTGTTTTGATGTTAACAGTTTGCTTGTTCAAAGCAATCTGCAAAAGGCGATGTGGAAACGGAGAGGTCGGGGGCACGCGATGTCAGGTTTCGACAAACGTTCGTGACGGAGGGTCAGATTTGGCTCCTTGTGTAAAACACAATAAGCTCTTTACGTTTCTATGATCTCTGAGGGTTATTGTCCACCTTTCACTTCTAAAGGCCAACTCCCAAGTGTTCCAGAAATACTGAGTTAAATATTTCCATATGTCCTCCACAACTGTTAAATAACACCTGTAATTTTTCTTTGGGTTTCCCAACACTTGACAGCTATTTTTCTCAATTGTTTCAACAGGACGGAGATGTCGAGTCATTTCACGGCGCGACAGGAAGCAGGAAACATGAAGCGCGCTTTGTTCAGGATGGGTAGGTGGAATTTGCCTGCGTCACCTTCCCACACACCCACAACTACGCCCCCTGCGTCAGGTGGAGGCTCAGCAACATGAGCAGTCCTTTAATGGCAAATCATGTTGAGAGTGGTTTCCTATAATGTGAACCAGCCAACAGAAGCCTAAACACTGATGCAAATCAACATGTTAGAAATGAGAGAAATTACTAAAGTACGTTTAAGATGTGCATATGCAAATGTGACAACCTGTGCCCTGTGGTGGACCCCGACTTACACTGTATGCCTCCAAACCATCACCGCCGTGAACTGAGTCAGAGAGTGAACATATTAAGTGAAGACTGATGGAGTTTTATGTTTGATGGGCTTTACTTATGTCTTGAGAACTGAGAGGCTAGAGGAGAGTTGCAGAAAACCGTGAGGGATGATAACATCGCTGGTGACGTTGAGAGGATTGGAAATGCTCTGAAATGGCAAACAGGACTAAAATGGAGTCCCTGGTTTTGCCTGACCTCGTGTGTGTGTGTGTGTGTGTGTGTGTGTCTCTGTGTGTGTGTGAGTGAGAATATCCCCCCAGGGAAACGCATGCGAGCCTGGAGAATGGTGATGGTGGTCACGCAGGCTGCAGTCAGGGGGAGGCTTGATGAAGGGGGGCAGAGTTTACAGTAGTGAGGCTGTTGTTTGAATTATCCCCCATAACAGGCAGCAGGGGGTGGGGGGCGACGCTTTTGAAATTCTTTAAGTTATGGCTCTTTGCAGACAGACGTTTCTTACACAAAATTAGCATTGTGTGAACCCGGAATGCCCTTCCGAAAACCCCCACAGAAGCCTAAATCAACAAGGCGGAGAAATATTGTGCTTAGCGCAGCCAGCAGCCGTATATCTCTTAAACCTCAGCGCTACAACGGGACTCCTCACGTAGCGGTGAGTGTTTTAGTTAAGGATCCCCATAATGTGCCGTTTGGCTCGTTCTTTACCTTAAAGTTCCAGGTGAAATAGGTGCGTGAACATATACAGCAAAGTAACTTGCCTGAAATGAAACCGATCACATTGTTACAGTAAATAAGTCGGCACAACTAAGCCGAATAAGTGCAATTTTACTTTCTCAGTAGAGACTGGAACATCTGTGTCAAGTAGTACATTAAAATTACCTTCATTCTACTTTGTGCTCTAAGAAATCTACAACACAGGCAGGAAATGAAGTCAAAAGCATGTCTGTTTGTCGAAACAGAAAAATGTGATGTTGGCAGCCTTGCAAAAGAGATCTGTTTAAACAAATGTCATAATTCTGCCTGGATTAAGATAATGAATCCGTGGTATCTTCTTTCCGCTCCTCTGGCCTTGTTTTATCGTCTTACAAGGCCGTGTTGGACCAGCATAAGTCCGTCCTGTCACTCAGAGTGCTGGAAGATACTGACAAACTGAATTTAGAGGTGACTTAAGACTCAATTCTCAATCCACATATTCAGCAACGATAAAAATGTGACATTTACTAGATAGGCCGCCAAGTCTAACCGGCCCAAAATTACCCCCTCCGGTTTGACTTAAAGCTCATCTTCTGATGCGTGTTTAAAAGCCGACTGGTTTTTACATCGCGTTAAAACAATCGGCGGAGTAGCAGGCATCCGGATCGCTGTCAAGTCTGACGGTGAACTGGAAACAGCAAAGCAGCAGGAAAAAAGAATCAAGGCCGCATCAGATTCCTGAGAGACTGTGCTTATTTGAAAGGCAACTCTCATATTTTCAACTTCGTATGAGTGTTTCTGCAGTGAAATCTAAATTATTATTACATTTTAGTCACCCGAGGCCTTTGTTTGTACGTTTGTACGACAAGCTACTTAGTGATTTGCCTATTTGTACAAGAGGGTACCGTTCCTTTGTCGATTCAGGGTAAGTACCTCGCTCAAGGGTACTTCAGCAGGAGGGGAGTCCTAACACAAGACCCTTAGCTTGCAAGGTGACAGCCCTAACCACTACGCTGCCCCCGCCCCCCCGCCCCGATTTTAAAAAAAAAAAAGGAAAAAAAAAAGACATATTTTAAACGTGCATAATTTTCAGTTATTCATGCTGAAAAAATAGGCCCGCATTTGTCATAATATGAACCTGCAGCTTCAGAGTGGTTTTTCTCAGAGCCTGGCCAACATCGTACAAGGACAAGGTGAAAGGGGCCGTCTCGTTTAAAGGTGATCACCTTGACGCCCCCGGGACTTTAAATGTGCTCCGTGTTCACTCATTTCCTCCGCTGGACGCTTTTTAAACTTCACGTCTTGGATATCGGCACATTAAGCATTTCCAGGCCCGGCACATTTCCCTTCCCCACCCCATCGTGTCCCAGTCTGGGTCTGAGTTGCAGTGAGACTGCGCAGAGCAGCCAGGCCCCCTGACCTGTTTGAAACGCCGCATTTGTCACAGCAGGGCTAGAGTGTTTCCCGCAGTGTGGGCCTGTGAGGGCGAAAGCTGTTCCCAGTCATGTCCGTGAGTCACCTGATGGAAATGGGATTTTGTGCTGGAGGGACACCCCGAAAGCACCTATTCTTTTATCCTTGCTGCCTCTGGAAAAAAAAATAAAAGTCGCAAATGGGCGTATCGATAAATTAAGGGTCCATTTGTGCACCAGACGTGGACTCGTTTTTTTTGTCGGTTTGTAGTCTGGTTCACAGACTGGCTGTTATTTCCGGTAGATGTTTGTGCATCTGGGATACAAGTGAAAATGACAAAAGAAAAATGGGCTTTCGTACAGATTAGAAACATTAACGTTGTTGCTGTCATCATACTGGAGTTGATAGTCAGGCACGAGGCGCATTGCGGGCGCCTTTCCCAAAGCGATGATCACAAAATGGTGATTAGAAGTAACAGAGATGGAGTGTTGCTGATAACACAAGTCCAGCAGAACTTGGCATGACCTGCCACGTAATGAGTGTCAGTTTGCCGCCCGCTTGGACTGACGGTGGTCACTCTGTTGTTTCTCTAACGGACACCGGAGTCGTGGGAGTCGGTCTCCATAATCCCCTCCTGTATCGCATCAAAGAAACTCTAGGTGGATCATTCTTGCATCTGTTATCCAGAAATTGCCCAGCATCTGCAGGATCTGCAGTTTGTTATTTCTCCGTACTTCTGTGGGCTTTTTGTGTCTAAAGTGACTCTGTTTATACAGCTGAATGTTTTGCTTTAGCAATTCAGGTTGAACAAGGGTACAACTTCAGGACCCTCCTTGGGACTTGAACCTGTGGCTTTTAAAACCGAATGCATGTGGAGAGGCTGTGCAAAACTTCACCAGCAGTTAGGCAGCGTGACAGGACTCACAGGAAGGAAGCCGAGGGCCGTCCCAGTGACCGTCAGGAAAACGAGAAGCAGAACTCTCCCTGCAGCAGCTTCCCCAGGATGACCCTGACACCAATACACTGAGGGGATCCAGACACACGGATATGACATCACATGTTCCGAACTCTGAGGGATTCGGACACAGGGACGTGACATCAGGCTGTGACACGAATGTTGACGGAGATGGAGAAACAGATTTTTGTCGGTGTAGTGATACATTTCACTTTTTTGTGACCTCCACTAGGTAAACGTGACCTTTGTGAAAAGTCAGAAGTGACACAGCCAGGGAAAGAAGAAGAAACAGCTCCCCTGGTGGCCACTTTTCCCCCGCTCTCAGGGCGGACTGGTGTACGTACAGTAGCATTTCAAGGAAAACGTATTAAGCTGATATCCAGAGATTTAATTTTAGGGAAAAAGCTGACACACCATTGGGCAGCAGTAGTGCAGCATTGGACCTTGGTTAACGTTCCACAAGAGAAGAAACGTATTAAAATGCTATACAGCGACTGAGGATCCTTGGAGAGGAATTCCTTTTCAGTCAGCGTGAAGGTTTTACTGCAAAACGTATTAAACGATCCTTCTGACTCGCATCCCATGTGTCTTTTTGTCCCTTTGAAGGACCACGAGCTGCGTCGGGGAAAGGACCACTTTAGCACGCTGTCATTTTATCGGCCAGCCTTTTCTGCCATGTTTTTAAACAGCTGGATATGGACATGAAGTATCCCAACCGTATAGAGCAGATATCTTCAAGAACATCATTCAAGCTTAAAACAAATAATTCTTTATGCTGATTTTTCCACGTTATCCTTTATCACTTGGTGACACGCGGAGATGTGTCAGGTGCAGGGAATGACCAGGCAGGGCACGATGATGGGTGGGCTTTTGAATTTTGTTACACGTTTTGCACATTGGTTTTAACAATAACATCCATTCATCTATCCATTGTACGCGGTGTTAGTCTGCTCAGGGTCGTGGGGGTCGGGGACCCGTCAACAAGAAGCAGTTAGCAAAAGGCTTTTGATCTCCACAATTAGAAAGAATGAACGTATGAAGAATTAGCTGAAATGAAGCGCCGAACACGACGGCCAGCCCAAAATGCGGTTAAACCCCAAACTGAATATTCAAAGTTCTCATTTACCAGGCGAGACCTTCTCGAGCACAAACTCAAAACTCTAACCTCTTGAGCCCCTCTCTCGCCTTCCTCATATGTCAAACGGTGCTCATTTCTCTCCTGTGTGTCGTCCTCGGGTGCAGTAGAGAGTTTGTTTGCCTTTCACCTGCTCCACCCATTTGAAGGTGAGAAGCTGCTACCCGACATAGCTTCTACAGCACCCCGAGGCAGTACATCACAGGGTTATTCATGATAGGACCTCATCACTCCTGACTGCTCCTTTGAAAGCAAATTACCGCACATTTAAACCGACCACTGTGAAATAGGATTTCGGAGAATCTCCTGTCTTAACTGTCAACAGTAATCCAATCTGAGGTGAATGTATGCATCGGTTTGGCAATCGTGCTCGTGAAGAATAAAATGCCCTCAGAACACAGTTTCACTGTAAGTAGGGATTTAACTGTGGAGGTGAACAAAGAAAGTGTTGTGTTGAAGTTCCCGCTCTGAGCTGCCTGTGACCCTCCGGGGCTGATGAAAGCACTATGAGAAAAGCATCGCGCTGCTCATACCAGAAGAGTGACAGGACAGATTCACTAAAATCTCTTTACTTGGAGCTGGGATTTTTCCTTAAATTAAATGGCAATGGATGAAATGTCTCAAATGGACTTTATGCTAATATTTTCACTGGAGCACCTTAGCAGCAGGAGACTGGATCTGGATTCCGAATTCAGGAACGGACCTGGCAAACTGAGCCAGACCGTGTACCTGTGTCTTCGCACCTTGGCAGTAGTGCGACGAATCTGTCCTAACCGCACCTCTTGTCTTCTTCCTTCCTCTTTCTTCGGGTCACCGGTCCGGTAGCGCCTGTCTTCCGAGATGCTGCGCTCCACTTGCACCTGGAACGCTGAGGCCGTCGTCGCCTCGCTGTCAGTTAGGAACAAAGGATTTTTTTCCCCATCTCCAGCTGTGTGAAAGTGCCAGACCCCACAAAGGGGTTGAATGTTTTTCTTATGCGCTTTGGTCAAGTCTACCCGTTTCTCTTAATTTCTGCAAAAAGTGAAAAGTGTTTCTGGTAGTTCAGTAGCCACCTGAAAAGCACCCATCTGAAGCCTGTCAGTCTTCCTTTGTAGATTTGGTGAAGCCTTCGTTTTCAGATAGATCCCTGGTTAACTGAGGTGGAAAAAAACGATTTAGTAGATGTATCCTAGCTGTAGCTGAACTCTCAAGGGTGTGGTGGGACAAGTTTGTAGAGACGCACAGTGTGTCGTTCTGTGGAAGATGGGAAGGTGATGTGTGCAGCCACAGAGTCGGGAGAAGCTCACCGATGGGAAGGATTCACTTAAACCCGTTTTCAAGCGGTTAAAGAAGACAAATAGCTGTAATGTAGGCACCTGCAAATATTACCCGCAATTTTAAATACTATTGGCTGCAGGAGAAGGTTGCAGACACCTTTTGACTCACTGTTGTAGGGGCAGTGTTTTTTCCACCGGGTAAATGCGCCCTGATCTCCCTTGCATGAGGTAATGACACTTTTCAGGTTCAAGCAGGAGAACGTTTTAAGTGAGCACCCTCTTCTGAGGCAGCCTCGATGGCGTGGATGGATGCGATCTTTTACTTCCATGCTTTGCGAAATGCCACGCCAACCCAGCGAGTACCTGTTGCAAAGCCAAAAAAAGTGAACGAGTTTTTCTGCCAGATATGCGTAAAACGTTGAACACAAAATGGGTTTCTGGGACTTTTTCCAGATCCACCTTATTTCACATCTATGAGCGCTTTTTTTTATGATCTCAATGGCATTATATAAAACGGTCTGCGATCCAAGTGGTGTTTACATTATGCCAACAAGCTGCATTTTTCCTCCCCTTAATTACGTAATAACACGTCCTGCTCTTTGAGTAAAGATTTGACGTGAAGTTGCTTTATTGGACATTATAAACTCATTATCGAAACAGTTCTGTTTGGTCAGCTGAAACAGGTTTATTTGCTTTGGAAATTCCCATAGAGATTCAATTCAACCAGATTTGCCGCTCCATTTCTTATGCATTAATCAGTAATAGGTCTTGTCAAAAGGTAGTGGTTACGGCGAACCTTTCCTTTGGCAGCTTGATATTTGTCAAAGATGAGGCTGCGTAACATGGGTCTTCTTCCAGGTCCCTGCACACGAGGGCAAACGAAGACCAATGAACTCCATAATCCGCAACACCCCCGTCAACTTACAGGAGGAGCCTCGGCTTAACACCTTGACCCATTAAGCCGTCACGCTGGGTTTCCAGTTACAGCCCCTGCATTAGGTGATTGTAAATAAACAGCATTATTAAAGAACGGAGGGTTAAGCTGCAGGGAATTCCTGTTTGGTGGCGTGTCACATGTTGTCAGCAAGAAAGAGTGACAGACCAGAACAGAGCAATGCCAGTCTGCTTAAGTGAACAGCTTTAATATGATGACATGAGTCACACATGAAACCAAGGTGTCTACTTGTGTACCTGTGTCCCATCCACACTCCCTCTAGTAAGTCCACAGTGTGTCTGTGAGGGTCAACTGCCTTGACTATTTCTTGCTTTCTGGGCTGTAAATTGCAGCCTTGGGACTTCAGATGGCTTTTATCTCCAAACTCCTTTGTCTTGATGCAGAAGACAAGCTGGAGGGGAAACTTGAACTGAAACATATGGACAGCAGTTTTATAATGACTAGTGGGACTGATCCTTTTCAGGCCTCAATATCAACACCTCAGCCATATAAAAATAATTCTAAAACCACAAATAATAAATAGCTTTTTACATTTGTGCAGCGTAATATACGGTTATTTGCGTTCCTTTGGCATGAGTCATTTCGTTTCTATGAACTTGGAAATACAGCCTAAGTCCCACACTGTTCCATTTAAGCTAACTCGCACCCTTGGACACTATTTATTGTTCACCTTAGCAAGAGAGTCTTCTATTCTCAGTAAGACTGGCAGGCAGGCAGCAGCACTTGCGTCGTGGGACAAATGGTTTAAAAGGCAGAGCCTTCGTCTGCTGCGCATTTGGCTACCTTGAGGTCACCTAGGGGGCCGTGGTGATGGTAGCCGCTGGATTGCTTATCGCTGGCTGAGATAAGGCCACCAACCAAGGAGTTTCACTACAAAGACCAGGTGGCACCTCAGGATGAGTGTCTCAGGCTTAATGATAGGGGAATCGAGCAGTTGGGGTAATGAAAGTCAGCAACCACAGATAGCCTCACATGGCAGTGGCTGTTGGTGTTGGGAAGGTTAAGAGGGAGAACACCTTTTGGTCGTTCACATTTCCAAAATGACTTTTCATTTGTCAAAAAACTTGACTTGGATTCCAAGTCTGTAATTTTAAGCAGTGTATTTTATGTTTGACATCCTGGCAACCAGTTTTGTGTGTGTGTGTGTGTGTGTGTGTGAGAGATGTTTTTCACAATCGGACAGATCCAATTCCTCCAGAAGCTCGAGACATATTTCATTTAGATAACAATGTTCTTTCCATTTGGAATGTTAGCCCAAGTCCTTTTCATAGAGCTTTTTTTAAAATAAATGAATTCTGCTTGGTTTCCCTCTATCAACAAATAGTTTGAGTATTGAGTAACACACTGGCATACCTTAGCAAACCCCGAGACTTTGGATTAAAAGGCACCGGGCAAAGGGGCCTGCATTTTCAAGAGCTCTTAACTTTGTAAACAAAGGCCATGGCAACGCGGGAGCTTCTGCGGCAAGCACACCTTTTGTGTTATAAATCACTGTTGGTCTGGCCAAATCGTATGGCACCTTTGACCCCTCTTTCTTAGTCCCGCTAGACAGTTCATGTATTGATAGTGGAATAAACCCAGGAGAAACAGCGGTGAACTTCTGCCATCTGTAAACTCCCAATAAAAATGTCCAGGTAATGGTGGACGTTTGAAAATTTTACAGCTGATTTACTTTTTCAAAGGCTGAGGTTTTGTGGATTGGCTGTTTTAATCTTCCTGTTAAGTCCGCGTCCGACGTACGGTAATAACGCTCATAGTTATTAGAGGCTTTCAGGCACCACGTATCCGTGCTGTCAACACCTCAGTCAGTTTTCTCATTTACATTATTGAGTCAAGGCTTCATCCTAGGTGTGTAAGCTAAACCACTTACATCAAAAAATACTTGAAAGCACATTGTTCGACAAATTTGACTTTTAACACCAGGCTTGTCAAAATACTGGCATCGACAAGGAAAATTCCCTGTTGTGGTTCTGCAGTCGGCTATTAAAACTGCTTGTTTGGGGAAGGGGGGAAAAAACAAACAAAAAGTCAATCCGAAACAAAAAGAATTTTAATAAATAATAATTTTCCAACTGTCTGTGTTTATTTTGTGAAAAACAAAGTGGTTATGTGGTTCTGGGACTAAATTATCAAATAGGCTATTTTGGTAACCGAGTGCTTCTAATATATATTGGGTAAACAAAGACCAAGTCATTGCAGTTGGTGTAGATTAGGGAGTCAATATCCAGTTGCAAAACATAAACACTTCAGCCTTGAGCCTTTTCTTAATCTCCCAGGTTGCTGACCTGCCATGTCATTGTGTGCTCCATCACTGCCTCCGCTGCCACGTTTGTTTTCTGTGGGCCTAAAATAACAGAGCAAAGACGTCTCTCAGGCAAGCTGCTCAAGAGGCCGCGTTTGTTGTGGATTCTTATGCAAAGGTGACTGTGGAAAAGGATGGTTGGTGACTCTAAAGGCTACAGAGAGTACAGTCATCCCTCTGTTTATGTGGTCACGACGTACACATTCCTGCGAGAACTTGATTTTTAAGGCCGTCGCTCGATTTACCTACCGAGCTGCGCCGTGCAATGCGCTCCAGCCAAAAAAAAGCCCAAAGAGTCCAACGTTATTTCATCCAAGTGTGCAAAAGAAGTGTAAAAATATAAATTACGCACCGCGTGTGCGTGTGGGTTAAAAAAGGTTAATTCCCCTTGGCGTTTTTGTGGGGATCTGCTGTAATGCAGGGGTTGCCATCTACACGTTAAGAGACAATCCCTGAGGCACCAAGGAAAGGGGTTTTTGGATTTATGTCGAGAATTTTAAAGCGGCTCTCCAAGCCCCACGCCTCGCGTGGTGTAGCATTGTGTCAAAGCGTAGAATGTCCTCTGTAAGGCACGTTACCTGTCAGCAGTGTGGTGTGAATCTTTCGCAAGGTACGCTTTAGATATATGACCTCTTGTGTGGAGAAAAACGAGTGGTTGGGTCTCAGGAGGATGTTGTATTGCAGACTTGTTTGGAGTGAAGACGGTTCTGCTTCGCCGAATCACCTCGGACGTCCGTCTGGTTGTTGTCTTTTGACCGTGTTCGTCCGAGCTGTTACTTAAGGTGCTGGTCCAGCTGTCCCTGAACTGGAGGAATGGTCTCGATGGAGCGGAAGTGGAGAAGCGGGTCTGTCTCGAGCAGGTGCCTGATAGTAGCAATGCTGTTTGTTTGCTTGCACTCTCAAGCAGTGCAAACACTTTGGAGGTCGATCTCCTGTAGATGCCACCGTGTGGCAAGGTGAATGAGGTGTAAATACAAAAATCGGAGGGGTGGAATCCATGCAGATAAGCAGCAATGATGCTGGGATACCAAAAGGCATCTGGACCATCCGGTGTGGCCCCCCAGAGTGGAGGAGATCCCGAGGTGTTAGGGACAGGGAGGCGCTGCCCACCATGGGGTCAAAGAAGCAAGGTGGTGCTTTCTGCTTGACTGCAGATCCGACAGCCAAATCGCCTGAACGTGACCGAAAGCAGGAGGCAGCTAGAGATAAGAGTGATGGATCTGATCGTTCGGGGGCCGTGAAATCGGCTTCCACTCCCGCCGAGCCCCGATCCCCCTAATAACCTTTTATAGTGGGGCCACAAGCAGCGCTTTGATCATCTAATGGGGCTCCTGCAGCGACTGCCTGCGGAGAAATGTGGGCTCGAGTCCTTGCTAAAACAAACACGGGGGGGCTGGCGGCGCTCACGTACAAACACACATTCGCATGAGAGTGCGTACTGAGGTATGGATGAGGAGGTGGTGAAGCCCCATCACAGAAGGGTGAGAAGGGTGCACAGGTGGAACTGCAGAAGAAAAAGAGTGAAGAATTCATTGGCCCGTTTTGACAGGTGGTGGGTGTGTGAGTGAATGTGAGAGAGAGAGAGAGTTCAGGAGAATGAGAAGAGACCTGTAAGAATGCAAACTAATGCAAATATTTGCACAAGGGTGTTTTAGCCGTTGATTGTAGGTTGGGCCATAAATCACGTGTCTAAAGAGCATCCACAAGTACACCCCCCCACAACTTTAAAATTCATACAAGGTCATTTCTGAACGTGAGGTTGGATCCGTGGTTGTAGAAGCACACAACGTCCGGAATGGAATGGAATGGAGTATCGATTATACTGCAGTAAACGGTAAGCTGGTCCGTTCAGCTGAGACGCAGGACAGACCAGCGAGCAGCACGTAGAGGGACAGACGTTGAGAAACGGACAGTTTTGATCCCTCGACAAAAAGCAACTCGACGCTTTAGCTGTTCAAACCGTCCGAAGTCACAGGACGTTTGAAGTCGGCACACGGTAGGGTCGTGATGCGTTGTGCCAGGTGCCTTTCTCGTCTCAAGAAAGAGGTGCTTCGGACGTTTATTCCCCAAACATCCCGGCTAACAGGATCTGCAGAGATAGTGTCACGTCGCGCACGCTAACTGCTGACAGTATGAACGCAGCCAGCGCTCCGGCCTTCATTTGGATGGGCTAAGGGGTACGGAAAATAGGCAGACGTTTTGAAACGCAACAAGGCCGGGATCTGAACAACAGCCACGGAACAGACGCAAAATGTCCCGGCGACGTTTCAGCTCCACAGTGCAGCGCCTTGTAAATTGGGGCAAATAACTGTTTTCTTTACAATTATATCAGTGAGCCATTCGCCTCGTGACAGAGAGAAATCAATCATCATTGCAGTTGCTCGCATGCTTGATCACTGTGGCTCCTGGAGTGAAAACATGAACAAAAACAAAAGCGTGAGCCTGAAGAATGGCCACGTTGTTATGTTATATAATCAATCATGCTGTAGGTGCGCTGCGGGCCGAGCGCTCCACACGGCCCCCTTAAGTGAGCCGTAGTCTTTCTTCTCGCAGGCCCCCTCGAACGAAACCAGCGATCCACCGCTGAAGCATCTTGAGAAACGGCCACATACGCTTTTTCCTCTTGGAGGATCAGCCTGACAAAGAGCTGTCTCTCGCTTCGTGGGGATTCATTCTTTTGCCCTGATGAAGCGAGCAAACGCTGGCAAACGCCGCGCTGTTCAAACAGTCGCGTTAGCGTTTCGTCTGGTTATCGGGTTCATCCTGGGGGTCGCGCAGGACAGCCGAAAGTCTGATTTGCATCGCTTACTTTGGCAGAGGAATTGAAGGCAGCCACGGCGGAGACAAGTCAGCGCAGAAGCAGGCTTCGTGGCAAGATATTCTGGAAAGTGTGTCAGTATGGAAATGATGGTGAATAGGCAGATGTTTGTGGAGAGACAGATCTTCCCCCTCTCCGGGGGGTTTTGAACCAGGGCGATCGATCACGCTGTAGAGAGGAGGTGAAGTTGCTACCTTTGACTTGACTTGAGCCATTTTGCTGATCTGTCGCTAAGTACAAAAAAATGCAACTCTGAGATTTACGCAAAAGGCTTATCGTAATTCGCACCTGAACGGCCGGCCACACACACACACACACACACACACACACACGCAGCTTTGAATTTGGAACTTGATTTTTCCCCAAATTTGTAGCCGTAGCCCAGCAGTGGTGCTCTGCGGAGAAGAAGAAAAGGCGTCAGAATTAGAGGAATCCTTTGAAGAACCGTTTACGGCAGCTGACGTCCACGACGGGAGCCGCGCTGACCGAGACCCGCGGCGCTCGACTCTCGGCTCGCCTCTCGACAAATACCTGACAATTAGGGGAGCTGATTGAGCGAGGAAGCTGCCAGCACGCAATTTCTATTGTTAATAACCAAAGGAAAATATTTATGTCTACAGAGTCCGACCGTGCCTTTAAACTGTTTTGCTTTGAATTGCAGCGGTCCGTTCTCACGTGTGGTATTTTATTATAATTGGCCGTAAAAACAATCGTTCTGGAGTTATCGGAGCGGAACGGTTTCGCGAACTCGCGCCATGTTATTTCAATTAGCGGACCGTCCTCGAGCAGTTTGGCCGAGCGAATAGGCAGCGTTACTACCGTCGTGCTAAGTTTCAGAACGCTCAACTGATAAACGATTTTGGGAAATATCACCGCAGCTCACTTCCAGGAATAACATCTGAAACGAAGAAACGGACCCGAAGATAAGAACCGTGTCTTGCTGGAGAGCTTTTTCGAGATGGCCTTGCGACAAACGGGGCCGCTTGGACGTTCGAGCGAAAGCAACGCAGCTTGATCTGAAACGAAACGCAGTACTCCTGACAGAGCCTCTTTATCTACAGATTTATCACTACTATGGATTAATGCGATCGTGAAGGAGGGAAGGAAAGAAAGTTTGGATATCCTTTAAGGAGTCACGGAACGTTCCAGAACAAGCCTCACAAATTGTCCTCTGTGCGCGTTTTATTATTTCTCAGCGGTTCTCATACCCCCGAAATGAGAGTTACGAAACGCTGGGACATGTGCTGTCCAGTTGTGGCGGGACCTTCGTGCCGTTCTTGTGGGACAGTGGGAGACCACGTGCGGTCGGGGCAGCGCTGCCTTTAGCGGTTAGCATGTCGGGGGTGTGAGACATTTGTGACGAGTTTACAAAATATTTATCGACCGTTTATCCGCAGCTCTGCGTGCCCGTTACGTCCGTGGAGCGGAGTAACCGTGCGAGGGGGTCCGGCCGCAGTCGGCCCAGGGGTCATCCGACGTTCCTGGGTACGGCGTACGTACGGGAAACCGCGGTAACTCCGCTCCGGTGCCCAGATTTACGTTTGCGCCGCTGATGTCCAAAGCGAGAGAGAAGAGTGCGGCTGGGCTTGTGAGCCCCCGCAAGGGGACGAGCACTAAGTTAAGCCAGTCCCTCTTTTCCATCAGTCTTCCAAACCAGTAAAACAAATCACCTCGGCATGGGGCTAAAGGACAGCGGCTGTGCCATTAAATAACTTAAAGCAGTTTTAATAGCAGAGCCTGGAATTCCACTCCCCTTTAGTTCCCGGTGCGAGACAGAAGCTGGCTTCCATCATGCAGACACGAGGAAGACTTTTAAGAGTCGTAGAAACATGAAGTAGCCCAACGACTGGCTGCGTATCCCAGGCCGAGAGATCTCTGGTTTCTCAAGAAATGTTCAGTTGTCAGGTGATATATCATATTCGAATGAAACGGGTGGTATCTGATAAGATGCTGGACGCTGTTTTGGAGGGGAATCGTGTTACTCGGCGCTCGAGATGCATGCGGCGTCTTTATAAACTGTATTGTATTGTAATTGTATTGTAAACTGTATTGTATCTGTATTGCTTGGGATAATGTTGCGGAACGAGAAGTGACCACGAACGTCTTCTGGAAAATACTTTTTTTTTTTTTTGGAGTGTTTTTTATTGCCGTTTTTATTGGAGGAAATAAAAGCATCACCCACGCGTGAAGTTTTCAGTTACCTCCGCGTTGCGCCGAGACGCAGCATTTACATAAAATGTAAATCTGCGGAGGAGACGAAAACGGATAAGAGCTGCTCTGCAGGGCCCCCTAAGGCTCCGGCCCAGACAGCAGCTTGCGCCCCACGTGGAGAGCTTTCCGGCAGCCGGTGCGTGAACCTTTCTGATGAGGGTTAAATAACGGACTGGGGGATTAGCAGCCCAGATCGACCCGTGCCCCAGACCCGGCCTCCGCCAGTCCCGTTTTCACGGGGTCAGGGGTCTTTGGGAGTCAGGGGTCATTGTGGGGCCCACCTTCTCTGTAGCGCTGGCATCCACAGACAGAGGAAATCCTACAATTATATGATTAGGTCGAGCAGCTCTAAGCGCTGCCGGTGCTGTAAGAAGCTGGAGCTGCTCGCTGAACAGCACCGAGGGCCCAGCAGCAGCGCCTCCAGCCAACGCTTCCTGTACCGGTGCGATGGGTTCGTTTCGGAGGCTCCGTCATCCACGCACCCGTAGCTCCTCTGTTTACCACGTACTGTCTGAAAGCAGCTACTTTGTCGCGGCGGAGAGACCGTTTACTCTGCCGTAACAAGGGAGAATTGGTGTATTCTAACGTCAATACTTGATTCATTTGGTTCACCCCTTTCCCTAATGCCAGGGTTGTACACTAAGCTCCTTTCTATGATTTACCTGTTTGTACAGCTGGGTACTTTTACTGTGCCGGTTAAGTATGTCGATAGGGCGGTGGGATTCAAACCTGGGACCTTAGGGTTAGTGCAAGATGGCAGCTGTAAGCACTGCTCTGCCCAGCGCCCCTTAATAATGCTTCCGTATGCGGAGGATTTTAGGCAGGAGGTCCAGGAAACGTCTCCAGTCCGTGGCGGGAAGAAACACTGTTCCCAAGTAGAAAAGGGCCCAAAGGTTCTCCACACGTTTTGATCCCAATTTGGTAGAACGAGTTTCCCGTGCCCCTAAAACTGTGGTAACTTACAGACGGGCTGTATTCCGACGCCTGGGCGTCCGTATCCGAAGCCCGCCTCACTCGAGGGGTGCGCGTCTGCTTTGCAGAAAAGCCTCCGATAAATCATCAGTACAGATGTAGCTCTGACTTTGCTTTCTGTGTTTGCCCAGTTTCAACATGTGACCAGTAGCAACTCACCTGTCCTTTCAGTTCATTCAAGGAGATCCTGCTGAGGCAGTGAAGTTGACGGATGATCTTACGTTTGCCGATCCGGCCACAGCTCCAGCGCGGAAGGCCGAATGCCCTCCGTCGCAGCTCGCGACGCTCCAATAACCTGGTAGTAACTGGGTGGCCTTGTGCTGCGAATGTGTTGCCTGCAGGGCCATCTAGAGGCAGAGGACAGAAGTGCAGTGTGGACAGAGGCAGCGCTTGGGCACACATGGCACAAGAGAGGATTTAATTCAAGGCCAAACGCTTTGTCTGACAGCTGCGCTTTTGCCCAGATTCCTTGAAGATGTCCACAGTCCTTACGAAGGGCCATTACACGAAAGCGTCTTACTTTCAGGGGTGCGTGCCGTTTTCCCTTTTCCGCTCTCTGCTGCCTTATAATAATTTTCTTGTCTTGCTCAACCCACAGCGAAGTTGAGCCTGTCCACATCTGCCCAGCTCTGCCGTTTGATCACGTCGTATTGTTTTGTTTTTTGTTATTGTTTCAAGCGTGTGGGACATTCCTGCTCCTTGCGAACTTTCAGCTCAATTGCAAACAGCTGCCCGCTCCTGTTTGACTGCGCAGCGGCTATCTCCCAGGGGATCGTGCCTTTATTTATTTATATGAAATTATTTCACCAGGAGAGCCTCTTTGAGACGTCACTTCTCATTTTGCGCGCGGCCCTTGAGGGGCGCTCGCTCGCTCGCCTGCCTTTCACACACGGGGCAAGAGGGCCGCGTGGAGGGGCAGGAATGATTCCGCCGAAAAGGCCATAAAAAAAGTGAAATATACGTGCCCGGGGTAACGGTGCTACTCGGCCCAGACAGAAGGACACCCACAGGGGTGCACCAGGGCGGCTGTCTGCGCGTGTCACCATCCCTCAAACCGAGACTCAATCGGACGGGTCGAACTCGAGGCTTCAGGACTTAGACTGCGCTTCCTCTGTTTAGCTGTTTATTGTAAATTACTGCCGCGATGAAGTGACATCACAGGAGGAGACTTTATAGAAAGGAACGTTTGCTGTGTGGCTGTAGGGCGCCTGTAGGGTATAATGGGTCAGTAAAAACACGTCGGTGCTTCAGTTTGTTTGTGAGCGCTCTGAGGATGTCTGCACGTGCCTAAGGAAAGTGAGTGCGGTGATTTATCTTGGCCCACCCACCGCCGAGAGCAGACCTGCGACGTGAAATGCAGAGTTCGGGATGTATGGATATGGTGCATGTCTTTGTGTTGAGAAACACACTTGGCACAGTGGCGAACTTTGTGTTTGAAATCATCCATTTTCCCAAAAAGATTGCATAATTGAACAAAATATAATGGGGGCCACATTCCACAGGCGAGAAACAGTGATGAAAGGCAAAAGCGTAGTGCATGCAACTGTTTTCTTTGCAGAAATCTTAATGAGGTCCTGCAGAATAAAGCTCCTCTATGGGGTTCATTGCAAAGTCAACTCGCAATGATATGAAGCAGTTTTTTTTTTTTTTCAAGCCTTTGTCAAGATGAGTTCACGTTCTTCCTAGAAGAAAACGGACCAATTCACAGGGTCTCAGGAACACGGAAAACAACGCGAAGGAAAAGGGCGGTTTATAGAATAACGGGCGATACTAAGCTGAACGTTTTTGCTGGACCGAAAGGCGGTCAGGAGGATGCTGCCGAAAATGAACGTGAAGCGACGGAAAGCAGAAGGTGAGGGTAGGACTTGAGCTCTGCTGTGTTTCTCATTTAAAGGCCCCAGCGGTGACGGATTCAGCAGATAAAATTACAAATTGGTGCTGCCAGCAGAACGCAGGAGACCCGCTGTGGTGACACTGTCAGCGGCGAGTTTCCGTGTTTGCTGCGCTCTTTCCCATCCAAGTCGACGCTTTTGCAAGGTCGGCAGCGCTTTGCCCCCCCCCCCCCCCCCCAAAAAAAAAACAAATTCTGTGCACATCTCCCATAAACAGTACAGAGGGCAGACACCCCGAAGGAGCAGGGAGCACCATTGCACAAGCGCCATCCTTTTCCCATGAAAAGGTAATAACCCCACACTCTCTGACACTCACGCAGATGAAAGTGTGTTTACGTGCGGTGGCGTTGGCTCTGCGCAGAGGCCCGGGTCTCGTCTCAACTCTCGCTGTGGGACTCGCTGACTCGCTGCAACAGGGGAAATAGCTCTGTGGCTCCGGCAGGTTATTCGCATTAGTCACCGGGCGATTTTCATGGAGCCAATGATAAATTTGCTCCTAAAACAAACGGCGGTTACACGGCGTTTCCCCAAAGGGGGATGTTGGCTCCTTCTCTCGACGGCAACGGGGTACGAGGGGGCGGCACACAGCGAGAGAGGCATGCACGGTCCACTGTGTGTGGTATTCCATGGTAAGAAAAGGCCCCTGCCCGAGGTTTAAGCCCTGGTCCGCAGCTCTGACCCTGTGCGCGGCAGCTGAGGAGCGAAGGGGTGGGGACACCTGTGGTGCCACCAACAGCGGCAAACTGCCCCTACAGTGAGGCATGATGTTTGTCTTGAACCGCGTGGCTGCGAACAGAGCCAAGTGCGGCCACCTGCGAAAGAAATGCAGAAAAATAGGCTTTCGGGCTTTTTCCATCTTAGGATTTCTTACGATTTGACAGAAGGAGCCTTTTATAGCTGCTCGCTCCTTTCTTCTTTCAAAGACAGGCAAAAACTTTACTGACCCAAAAAGCGTGCTGCAGGAAGCCGCGGCAGCACACTTACAAGAAAGGAATAAATAAATAGTGCGGAAGTAGGAAACGGACGTAAATAAGTCAAAAGTAACACGGGCTGCTGAGTCCCACCCGGCGCTTTGCTCGCTTTGTTTAGCTGAACGTTAAATTCCTAGTAATGGAGATAAAGTCAACACACGAGCGACTAAGCACGTGCGTAAACGGGGAAATCGCTGTGAGCTTAGCGTACAAACGTCACCTTGTAAGAAAGGATTCAGATAAATGGAAAAACGCTTCATCTGTGTGTGTAAAAGCAGTTTGGCTCCTGTTTGAAATGGTTGCCAGTGTGTTCACTCCTCTGGTTCCTGATGCTTTCGAACAGGGTTTGAGTCATTCTGTATACAACAGCGAGGACAAATGTTCTACCGAACACCACAAAAGGCGATTTGAAAACAAGTATTAATTTTCCTCTTATGCATTTTCTTCCATTTAACATCGCAACCATTACTAAGTCAGTTCAGTTAGTGGTTTTATTAAGTAGGTTTTCTGCCCGAAAGTACGGCTTTGGGGGTCACGGTAAATATTGTTTCAGGACATGGGAATTTTAAAGATTTTTCCAGAATAAATGTTTGAAAAATTATAACCCATTAAAAAGGCATTCCTGTGCTTTGTAGGAAGACAGCCCTTTTGAAAAGACAGATTTTATCGTGAAAAACTCATTATTGATAATTAAAATGCGTTTGAAGGTAAATTGTCCGGAAGAACAAGAGTAATTTGAGTGTCTGCGCGTTCGCCCCGGATCTTCTTTAAGACCTGGTTGGAAGCGTTGCGTTGGTTTTGTGTCCTTTGAACGCGGCACAGATTGCATTCCAGAGCTTTAACCAAACAGCTGACTCTCGGCCGCGACGCGATCTTCTATCGCTGCACACTGTCAAGGCCTTTCCGCACACCGTCCCGTAAAATTATCCACGTGCTCCGCGAAACAGGGCGCCTGCTTGGCAGTTCACCTGGTCTCTGCTGTTGGACAGGGTCTCGGGGGTGCGGACGGGACGGCGTGAGACGAGCGGTCCAGAAGAAGAGTCGGCGGCTCGCGAACGGCAGCTGCAGACAGAGCGCAGCGTCGCCCTTTCTTTTGAGTAAAAGAATTCGAGCGTTGGCCGGTTTGTTTGTTTGTTTGTTTAAACATTCAACACGGCACAGAACCTACAGCTCACAGGGCGAACCGCTAAAGCCAGAAAACGGATAAGTGCACATACAGATAAATAGAACGCAAATGCAGGGTTTAGCAGGGGTGTTCAGAGCTTTTCCCGCAGGAAAGCCTGAATTCTGGACGGTGTAGGAATTGTTCACTTCCATCACCCTCAGCATCATCACCACCGTCACCGCTGACTTTGCACTCATCTTACCTGTTTTCATCTGTACATTTATCACCTTCTTATCTGTTTATCGTCTGTCTTCTCGTCTGTATGTGTCCACTTATCTGTCTGTCTGTCTGTTCTACCTCAGTTGGCCGGCGTCGCCCGTTTGCTGTGCTGTGCACCGCGCCCCGGGAGACTCTACGAGAACCTCTCCTGTACGTCTGTGTGTGCAGAATTGGGAATTTCGAGGCGGGTCGGATGTTAGCTTTTCTGGAGGAGTACAGGTGGACGGGAGTCGAACGTGGATTTGTAGAGGGAGCTTAGCGTGTCCTGCACAGCAATAAGATGCGTCTTCTTGCAAAAGAAGATGGCTTCTCGAATAGCCATCCACTGACTGTATAGAGGGGTTCTCAGGTGTATATTATGACAGTTGTCAGAATTTGTAGCCAGAGTTTGCTGTATTTAGAGCTTCAGCAGTTTGGGCCCACCACAAAGCCGAGGTTCATTTAAACGTCGGTCATGGCGACCTCACCAGGGGATGAACCTTTCCACTTTTTTTATAGCGTCCAGGCTCAGGAGGGTCACGCTCACTTAAAGCTTCTCCAGGTCGTAACCCCAAACCCAGGCGTGAGCGCTTGGGAGGACTGGGCTTTCGTGAAAGTGTCGGAAAGTGGTTCTTACTGCACTTCAAAGCAAGCGTGTCGCGTCCCCGACACATTTGTACACGTCACCTATAAAATGCTTTTATAACATCGGTTCATACTGCAGGTTGGTAGTGGAGAGCTGAGTTTGCCAGCAGCAGTGAGGCAGCGCAACGAAAATGTTCATTAGTTGTGTTCGTTCCAGACGGCTGATGTAGTGGACATAAATAGCATTTCATCCATTTTTAGAAATGCATATTACTCCCTGTGTGCAGTATCAGCGCTCGGCAGGACCTGTTAAAACTGCCTCGACCAGCCCTGTTTGCACCAGGTCATCCGCGGACGTGCCGGACCGCGTGCCGCGGCGCCGCTGCTTCTCGTTGCGTCTTTAGGGGAGGTGCCAGTGCGGCCTCAGGCCGGACACGCAGGCACGAGGGTCCGGGGGAAAAGGCGGAAAACGCGGCGAGTGTGTGAAAATGTCCTCGGGACATTGTGAACAGAGGCCTGTGCTGAGAAAGCAAACAGCCTGGTGGCACGAAGTTCCGGGTGCGCGGCGTGAGCTTAGCCAGGGTCCCATTAGCCCTCGATGAGGAAGACCAGAGCCGGTCTGTCAATGGAGACCCTTAATCGCCACTTGATTGGAAAGGGGGTTTTGACGAAAGCTGGTCAGGTCCCAGGTGCACATCAGAGGGACCGGGGGACAGACCCCGTGACCCGGCCCGGGGGATTTACTAGCGGCTTGTGGCTAAACCGCCAGGGCCACAGGGAGCGAGGAAAGGTGAGAGTTTAAAGAGAGCGTACAGGCGAGGGTGATAGATGGCGCGTCCTTATTTAATTGTCCTTTACAACTGACGCCTGGATCCAGCAGCAGTACAGGAGCCTGCTGGAGAACAGTAGACTTGCAGCGATTACCCTCTCCTGACCGTAGCCCTGCCACTTTTCCCTCGCAGGGCCCTAGAACGCGAGCCCCCCGCTGGTCCTGGACGGCGTCCCGGACGGATCCCTGCGCTCCCGCTGCCCGGCGCTCCCCGCAGCCTGCCGCACCGCTGTCCTGCGCGAGGGGGCCGCTCTCGAGAGTGCAGGACACAGAGCCCTGGCACATGTGGAACAAATTTCCCCCTCAAACAGTTCTTATTATTATAATTTTTTCAGTCTCTCTTTCAGCGTTCAGCTGCAGAACACAAAAGTAGATTATAACAACAACAGAAGTCGACATGTAAGATGTAACCAAAACAAATAAATCCAGTAGGAAACAATTTCAAAAGAACATCGGGACACAGAAACCCAACGGGCTCGAGGGGGATTACTTACTTACTTTGGTCACATTCTCGACCGTTTATATTGGATGATGGTTTTTGTTTCACAGGCCATAACTTGGTACTTAAGAAAAGTCATTTAACTGCTGCTTTGTCACAGACTCCGAGCAGTACCTTCGGAGGAGGAAAAAGAGAGTCACCATCCCAGCAGCGGCGCGGGAAAGTCTGTTTGCTTTCATCGTGTTTTCACATGGCCGGTGCCAGCTCTCCTACAGATGCGAGGAGGTTGTCTGACGGAGCCGTTCCGGCCGAGCACCCGGGCCGCTCCGGCCCTGATTGGTAAACCAATACGGCACAAAGCGAGGAGCGGAGGAGTTAATGCGTTAACCTCCTTATAAATCTGCGTAAGCTCTCCCGACTGCCCTCTGCCCAGCTCCGCGCCAGCAGGCCCCCCCAGGGCCCCGTAAACTGAGCACCCCCCCCCTTACCCCACCCAGTTCCCGTGACAACCTAGTAAGCGGAGACTTGAAGAAGCACAGACCCCCCGGTCTGCAGGATCTCCCCAGAGCGGGCAAGTGTTCGTGGAACAGCGAGTGGGATGTGAGGCTCCTGATTCGCCGGCAGGAAGCGGCTGCTTGTTCGGCCTGGTAATTAACACCACCTTTTAAAGGGGAGCTGGATGTAGTGAGGGCAGGTCAGAGGACCTGGCCAAGAAAGTGGGAGCTCCTTCAAAGGGGAGAACCGCCACAGACAAACTTATAGGCTAATTACAGCCTCCTCCTCCTCCTAGCCATTCAAGCCATTACAAACAGGAGTTTTTTAAAGGATAAGAGTAGCCCCTTGTGTGCGATAAAGCTGTGCTTTATGACCAGTGTGTACAACTCCCCTTGTCTGCGCTGCCCCTTGGTGACTCTCAATCTTCTCCCCATCTGTGGGAGAGGCTTAGGCCTCCAAACTGCCCCAGAGTCCACGAACCCTGCGGAAGTTGGAAATCGCCCCTGAGCCACATGTACAAGGAGGATAACGTGCACGTAGGGATGCTTCCTTGATTCTTTCGATCGGGCCGGGATCCAGCAAAGACGTTTCATCTGTTTTGTTTTGTTTTTTTTCTTTGCCATCTCGTTGGCTTTCGCAGGTTGTCACGTCCGTATTTCATTCCCAGTGGAAAAAAAAGAAAATTTTGCTTTCCTGGGAAACTCGTGTGGCCCTGTGGAAAATTTCTGAAGGCCTCAGAGGTGCCCAGCAGCACCGTGTACAAGAAAGGGTGGGTAGGGCCGGGGGGGGGGGGGGGATGCACAAAGACAGAGCTCCTCTTGCGGGGTCCACGGGGAGACCCTCGCTTGCGTGTCCGGCATCATGACGGCGCCGAAGTGCTCGAGGGAGCCTGTTCCTCCGAGGTCCCGCTGGTTCGGGCCGCGTAGCAGACGACGCTTCCTTGACGCTCAATGGTTTTAGAGCTGTGGCACGATGATGGACAAAAGGGGATTCTCTGAAGAAAGCAGCCTGTAATGGGAGCCAGGTTTGCGTCCCTCTGGTGTTTCTGCCTCAGCTGTGCTCGTCGAGATCTGTGAGCCGTTGGCCCGTCACGCCGTAACTACAAAAGATGTAATACGTGGAGTAAACAGCCGCGGCCATTCACCCACTAACAGACAGGACAGCTTTCAAAGTCCCCGTCTGCCCATATTTGTTACATGTGGAGATTGTTGCTTTTCGCAGTCATTTTCTGTTGTGTTCGTTTACCGCTTTCTTTCTGTTTTTTTGCGCAAATATTTACGGAGGCCTCGGCCGAGACATGCTTTGCAAACCGTGGAACTTTTTGCTATCCCCTGGTTTGATTTCAGAGCATGTCAGCCCGAGCGGGACACACAGGATCTGTTTATCTCTGTTTATTTGCTCAAGCTGGACAACTTTTGTTTCAGGGGCTTGTTTAGATCACATTTCAAAACATTTTATTGATCCAAAATATCAAATAAGAAACGACTTTTGTCCTTCATTTGGAAGTGGACACAATCCCAACCAACCCCCCCCCCCATTTTGGTGTATGGCAGGAGGGATAAAACGATTGCGGACGTCGTTTCTGCTTACGTTTCACCTGCGTGCAACGATTCGGCAACTGTGAGGCTTCCAGGAACGTGTGTTTGCTTAAGCAAATCCGCAGTATATTTGTGTGATTTACAGATGCCATTAATTGAGAAGTGCATTAGAAGGAGGACGGCAGACTAAATACAGGGAGAGAGAGAGAAAATAAACAAGGCGATGGTTTGAGAGCTTGAGCCTATTAGGGAGCTGATTTATTCGGGAGCGGGGCGTGCGCTTGCAGTGCTCTGTGCCCCTGCAGCCAGGAGCGGTTGTTTACCTTAGCCCTTCCGCTTGGCAGAGAGGTGATGGAAAGGGCCCCGGCGCGTCACGCGAGGGACAGCGGCCGCACAATCGGCTCCACGGGTATAAACAAATGATACCGTCCTCCGCAGCCGCCCTGCCGGCACGTCCGGGAGGACCGTCTCCGAGACCCGCTCTCCTGCAACTCCGGGGACCCATGACCGGCCGCACTTTCTCCCCTGTTTATCTTTCAGGCCCATCCGGCCAGCGACAGAGAGGGGGCGGCGAGGGGGTAGACGGCCGCCTTGTTTGCGATTGTTGTTGGATGTTGAAAGATTGTCTAAGCAACAGCCCTGAGCCAAAATGTCAACAGATAAACAGTGCTCGAGTCTTTCTCAAGCACCTCCACTTGCCACCCTCTTCATAGGCAGACGTGTAAATATGCAACGTAGCATCTCCGACCCCAGTAAACATCATCTGGTATCGTTTACCCTTCTCCGTTCCCTCTGCGGGCTGGTAGCTTTACAGATGTTGTTGGCATCTGGCCACGTCCTCGCACCGAATCGCAGGTACGGACAGGGAGGTCCCGCAGGTACCCCGCTCGGACGAACGCGGCGGGCGGCACGAGGGCAGCCAAAGCGGAGGAAGCCGTTATGTTCTCGCGAGGCCTGCGGCCGAGGACGCTCGCGAGCACAGATCCACCTGACAGGCCTCCTCTCGTCCATGTCCTGTGTAGAAGAGGTCACTTCTCAGGTAGAAATCACCCGTAACCCCTCGCAGATAGGCACTTTAGGACAAGATAATGACAGCAGTGACGTGTTCGATCAACCAGTTAGAGCTTTAAAGCAGCTGAGAACGAATGAGAACGACTGGGTTATTTCCCTTTAGTCATCGTGATAAATGTATTTTGGTGCTTTCCAGGGGCACGATCGTAAATCATCCCGATCACACATCGGCTTTGACCGGCTATCGCTGACGTGAGGAAGGCCGTGAAAATCGCGGCGGACGGGTTGGCCGAAACGGATGGCCGGCAACTGTCTTTCGTTAGACCTGTTGTCTTAACCTTCCTCTGGGAAAGAAAAGCTCAATAACAGAAGATTAACTTGTTGAAATGCAATATGTCCCGGTACATCATTATGGTGCTGCGTTTGGTGAGTGACGCATTATTATGACTCACTTGCATTGCAACAGAACGGCAGCCAGAGTTGGGTGGGTTTGCTTGCTGTCTCGATGAAGGGTATGTTCCACCTGACTGTCCAGTTGCCCTCGGCCACCGTGGCCTCTCAGTTCGCACGATGCCGGGATCCAGAATGACGACGGCGCGCTCGCCGACCTGGTTGTACAACAACAAGCGGAAGAGCAGCGCGCAGCGATGAATAGCACCGGGATTATTGCCTCCGGGATCCGGAAAACCCCCCCGAGTTTGGGCGGGTCCCTGAATCACCTTTGAGCCCAGATGAAGGGCTCCGTGTAGTACAGCAGGGATTAGTCGAGGGCTGGACTTGCGGTTCGCAGCAGAGCGCCGCTCTGTCCCGCTTTCCGCAGTCACACGAGGACGCCCAGCAGCAGAGCGAACGCCTCCGAAGACCAACCCCTTCTGTCAGGCCCCCCACCTCAGAGCAACCGAGGGGGGGCCACATATGGAAAAATACATCCCCGCATTATGCATTTGTCCTTTGAAAATTAAATTAGTTCTGAGACCGCGCTGATTTAAACAATCTCCAGTGACGGCAGCGACGATAAAAACTAAAATACCGCCGGCGGCTCGCTGAGGTAACCCTACAGGTTACGATCGCCGATCGCTGTTTCTTATGTCCCCGTTTCCCTCTCAAGCGGTCTGAAATTAGCGAATGCTGATTGTGATGTATCACACGCAACACATGTTGTTACACTTAAACCCCGAAACGATTCTGGTGATGTATGGCGTCCAATGATATTCAGTCATTTAGAAAGTGAAGCTGCTTCTGGAAGACATCATGGAAACGCAATTATTATCATGGGCTATTAATCAGAGCTGCTCACACCCAATCGTCAGAAGTTCAGTTGGGAATCCTTCCCTTTGGCTCCGGCCGCTTGGATATCGCTCAGCGCGACCGGATCGAGACGATGGGCCTCGGGGCTTCGCTGCTCTTGTTTGCGTGGCAACCGGAAAACCGTACGGTTAGAAAGAATTGCAGGACTTTGTTTTGCCGCGACGGACGTGTAGAGGTACGTTCGCACGTTCGCGTACGGGCTAGTTATCGAGCAACAGGTGAAATTGGCGCAGACGTTACCGACGGGGCTGAGCAGTACAACACGAGTTGCTTGGCAAGAAGGTGCACCGCTGTCGCTCGCTCGGTGAGGACGAGGAACCCGGGGCAGGGTCGCGGAAGACTAAGCGGTGGGAGCAGTGCGAGTGGGATCCCGGTCCGGCGCAGAGGAGATCAGTCGTCCTGTTGGACGTTTGTTCGGGACCGGACGGCGGGCGCAGGCTCCTATCTCTAGCTTCGTCCCCACTCCTGTCTTTTCCGTCCCTCCTGGGACGAGAGACTCATCTGAAGCGCTGCGCCGATGTCCAACGCGGACAGCGTTCTCCACGCCGCTGAAATCGTGATTCCTCATTAGCTTTCATTTATACGCCTTGTATGAAATGCGAGCAGTTAAGGAAGTTGCAGGAAAACGTGTCAGAGTGTAAAGTTTGTTCAGCTCGTGTGACGGAGAGCGAGCCAGGCGACGCTCGCATCCAGCCTGAAGAAGTCGGTCACTTTTTTTGCTGTTCGTACCGGTTGTGACACAGACTGGCTGCATCAGGAGTCGACAGCTGTTTACTCTACTACGCCCTTAAACAGCAGGCCTACGCGGGAGGCCGGAGTTCCTCGGCTTCCGCGGCGCATAGAATCGGGAGAAAGTTAGTTTAGGGAAATGAATAAAAAAAAGGATAAATTAGATTACAAATAGAACAAGACAGATAAATGTAAATATACGTGTGACGGCAGTGCAACACAGTATAAATATGTTGTAGATGTGCAAACAGTCGGTGGTCACGGTTCAGCAGCCCGGCAGCCTGTGGGGGGCGGTTTTTTCTGAGCCTGGTGGTTTCGACTGAAATGAGGCAAACTGCCGGACGTGGCTTAGATGCGGAAGAAGCGGACGAGACGCCACTACCGGGGACTCGGGGCGGAACGGCACGATGGCAAATGTGGGTACGCCGGGCGTCGTGCTGCCGACTCGTTCCCCGAGGCAGGTGCGAGCGCTCGGTTTCGGCCCTCGCACCCCGCGCCGTTTCTCTCACCCCGGTGCTGGCCGCCCTTCCCCGGAAGGACGGCGTCAAACCCGTCGCTGTCCGAACCCCGAACGCTCCCACCTCGCTGGCCCTTGGGGTGCAGATAAGGAGGCCCTTCTCCTCCCACGCTGCGGGGGCCACGTCATGGCTGCTTGTGACTCATTACACGGTACATTTGGAAGCCATTCACGGCTAATTGCTGCGGGGATGCGGGCCCGTGTGGAGGGGCCGCATTAAAAAGAGATACTCATTAAAGAGCCATTATGGGAGCAACCAGAAGCCTGAAACTTCTCAAAAGGAAAAATAAACATTAAAAAAGAGAAAAGTACTGACCAGCATGTTTTAGTGATGTTGTGGGAAGCTTCTGTACATAAATATTGAGTATAATGCAAAGACGAGGCCGGAGCCAGGCTGTGCGGGAGAATACGTTCAGAAGTGCACGTTCGCTCAGCGAGCGCTTCCTTTGGTCTGGAGGACGTCGGCCACTATGCGTGGGGCTCTGGCGTTGAGTGTCGGAGAGGAGCATTGGCACGCATCGCCGCCTTGTCGATACCTGAGCTGCGGAGCACGTGGCGCTAGGACCAGGAAGTGGTAACCACATCTGAGGGGCTTGTGGGAAGGGAGGCTCTTGCTCCAGCCCAGCGCCCGGCACCTCTCTCCGGGGCCTGGAATCGAGGTTTACTTCTTGTTGCTGTTCGTACTTAGTTGCGGAGGAAGAGAAGATAAAAAAGGGCTGCTTGCGTTTCTTTCCCTCTCAGTTCTTAGAGATTCTTTGGCCAACTGTATGCAATTGTGGCAAATGGTGGAAGGTTTTTGTTTTCGACACATATTGTGCACTTACTTTCCTCTTAACACATCAAAGTGAAGTTGGGTCAACTTTCATGTCTTCGCACTGGGTTTCGGAACAGAATGTTTCTGCGCCGGCTCTCTGGGTGTCTGCCGGACTCCCGTCCCCCTCGGGCAGCTGCGAGCCGGCACATAATTACAGAAAATTCACCCGGCGAGGCTCCCACTAATGCTCCCTCGGTGGGGTTTCAGCGGCTGACACGTGAAAAAGCAGCCGTCCCAGAGCTTGAAGGGGCTGGTGGCCCCCGCTTGAAAGAATCCACAAACACAGTGACCCCCCTGCAAGCCTCCCCCGGTCCCCACCAAGCTGCTCCCCGTGGGAACTGGAAGTGCAGTAATGCTCTAAGTTAAGCCACCTGCCCGAGGGCCTGACTGGGGGGGGGGGGTGGATGAGACAGCAACTACGACAAAGTAACTTCCCGAAAAAGGCACCTTTTTGTTTATTCAGCTTCCTTACATCGAACAGCCGCTCAGGAAGTTTTTTTTGTAACTGGACCGTGAGCACCCATAAGAACCCTTGGCTGACGTGTGACGCCTTCGCTGTGCAGAGACGTCCCACGGGACTTGTGGACAGCAGTTGGGACTCGAGAATAAGGTAGAAATAGGAGGCACTTGTTGGGGATCTTATCAGACAGGCTGTTGAAAATGAATCAAAGGGCCATCAGATTCATAGGTGGAGCTGGGAATGAATACGGTCCTTTCCAATTCGGTGTCCCTACAGAGTCCTCTGCACAGATTCTTCAGCGGGCGGCGCGCGCGTGTGAGTGTGTGTGTGTGTGTGTGTGTGTGTGTGTGTGTGTGTGTGTGTGGAAATGGTCAAGTGTTTGGATCGAGAGGTGCAGGGAGAGTTAAGTCCTGACTTTTGCAGCTATGCTAGTATGGGCCTTTCAGCGCAAAAGCAGCAGTTACAGACTGCCTTACAAAACAACTGTCAGCCATGTTGGATTTGCTGTTTACACTGCATATTGTATTTTTATTTATGTTCTGCTCGTCGAATTGCACTTTTATTTGCCTCCAGGACAACTGGACAGAAAACTCCGGATGTCGTCGGTTTTGTGTAGCGCCGCCGCTAGCCTGGCAGCTGGTTCTAGTTCAGCGTGATTTGTTCAACCTCTGAGTCAGGTCCCTTCAGTTCACCTTCCACAAAAATATTTGTTACGTTTTTATTTTCAGAGTAAATATGTTTCTCTTTAATGGGAACAATTTGTGTTTTGTAGTGCGGAGCCTTTTCCCACCCCCACCCTGTTTCTGTCCAGCGCCGCTCACGTGGGAGAAACGGCTCATTCGCCGCCTCGCTTTTAATTGTTTTTAATTGGAAAATGGGCAGCAGGTGGATTCCGGGCTGCGAACTGACAACAAAGACTGCAATTTGCCGTCCCGTGAATTATACAGAGGACGACGATTTAAGACTCGCAGGCCAGCGCCAGCCAGCGCCCCCCCTTCTGACACGCAATTATCTTTCCTCTTGACCCCACAAACATGCTGCGTTCCCTCATAATGTTCTTAACATTCCTGTGTGATGTTACATGCGCTATAACCCGTCGGCCTCCTGTAGGACAGCCCAGCCGAGGCGCTGGATGCCAGAGGGGTAATTCCGCAGCGTTCCGGCAGGCCGACAGGCAAGCGTTGACCCAGCGCGGTCGACGGGAAGCCGTCGCAGATAAACACGCGTGTTTCCGGCGGCACGCTACTTGGCGTGTGACACAAACCTGTGTCAATGTTTGCGAGATGTCCTTTATGGGCCCTTGTGCAAATACGAGATTTCATTTCCTGAGATTAGCGTGGCCGCTGGGGGGGAGGGAGGCGGCGGTATTTATTAATACGGCAGAGTTTCGTTTCATCTCGGCAGCTCATAGATCTGGACCAGAACACGGATTGCTTCACGCATCGGCCTTCTTGCAATTAGCGCGGTCCAAGAACAACAGCAGGGCCCCGAGTTTGTCACACAGGAAAGCAAATCTTCTCCAACACTCACACTGACGTTCCAGCTACGAACTGTGTCATCCTCAGCTGGCCGTGGTCGAAGTCAGAGGGCTTCGGGCAGCCGATTCGCGGCAGAGACCGCGGCACCGCTCCTTCAAACCTACGGTCAGCTTCAGCTTTCCAAACAAACGGCTGTAACGACCGACCGACCGACCGACCGACGAGATCTGCCTGGCGTACAGCTCCAGGAAGGTCCGGGACCAGGCCCTGCGCGGGGCCGAAGTGACGGACGAGGCGGAGGACGGCGGACAAAAACGAGAGCGGTGAGAAGTCTGAGAGCTGTTGGACGGGATCGACCGCAGCAGTCGCTCGCTAGCAGCCTCCAGATGAAGCTCTGGCTTCTGTGTCGGTGCACAAGCCCAGCAGTGAACACCTGCAGCAGGCCAGGGGTTCGGAATTCACACAGCAGGGAGCGTTTAATAAGAGGCGCGTCGGTCAGTTTGTACCTGAAACGCGTCCTGCTTCGGAGCAGATGTGATGAGCCCCAAACGCGATGCTGTCCAGCACATGGTTTTAATAACCCATCTTCCTCCATTTATGCAGCCCAATAATGCAGCATTTCTGCACAGATACTATTACATGGAACACCCCAGGCAAAATAATTACTTGCTGATTATATATTTTTTTAAGTTTTATAGATCTTCATATGCGCTAAATTCGGTTCAGATGTGGCCCTCGCCGGACTTTGCTCCGACGCGGCCTCTTACTCACTGTATCGATGGGGAAGCGCGTTCGGTCCAGGCGCACACTGCTTTCTGTGTTGTTATTTTCCTTTTTGGAGAGGTAACGCGTCGCCCCGCCTTACAGCGGTGCAGCGGCAAGCCGTGCCAGTTTGCCCCCCCCCCCCATACAGCCTCAGAGCCTCACAGAGCTGGGGCTCTTCCCAGGTCAGCTGCCCCACCTTTGGTCCGTTGCCGGTGGCCCGCTGCTCGCCGCCCGTGGCACCGCACGTCCACAGGAGTTTCGAACTTCTGTGTTTGCTCAGGACTTGACACGATGCCGGGACGTCCGTGCGAGCCCCCCCCCCCCCCCCCCCCCCCCCCCCCCCCCCCCCCCCCCCCCCCCCCCCCCCCCCCCCCCCCCCCCCCCCCCCNCCCCCCCCCCCCCCCCCCCGAAGCCAAATTAAACCACATTAATGCAGAAACTTGAGTTCCCTGAGAAATGCAGGATCACATAACACATTAAAAAACAGTACTCAAGTAAAAGTAAGTAAAGCCAATTAGACTGATCAAATATGAAACAAAGAACACAGTTTAGGTGTCATTAATAACTCTAACTCCCACCCAATTTGAATAACCCGCATTCATTTAGCTGACGCTTTTCTCCAAAGTGACGTGCAACGGCTGCCACGCGGGACTCGGCAGACGCTGCCGTCCACTGTCATCCGGGGTGGTTCTGGATTCCTCCGAAATCCTCGAATCTGTCAGAAAAAAGGATTGTGATGTTTGGTTAAAGAAAGACCGAAACCATCGTGGGTACAAGACTCACCCAGTTGGCGTATTAATGGGCATCTTTTTCTGCCGGTAAATTCATCTCCTTACCGGGGTCCCGGTGGGCCGGAGCCCGTCACACGCTGTGGCCAGTTTAAAGCCTTTTATAAACCTGAACACACGTCTTTGGACCGTGCGAGGACAGACACGTGGAGACGCTCCGCACGGACCGAGCTGGGTTCGGTACTTTGTGTCAGCAGTACTCGGTACTGAAGTACAGCGAATCGCTTTTTAAACGGTCCACGGCACTCGGCCGACGTAGCGCGTGACAAACCCTGCTTACCGTACCCGACACGGTGAAATTAATACAGCAGGAGTGACTCACCAAATAACTGTTCAAAAATAAAGGCCTGCGTAACTTTCAGAGAATTAACACTAAAATACACAGAAAGACTTAGTTCACTTATTAAACATGAATAAACGGCCATTTTTCCTCAACACTTCTCTTCCCCTGCCAATAAGGGGAGTAAAAGGACTCGGCGCTGAAGTGCGAGGAATAACTCTTTTACTGGCCAATAAAATCGACAGAAGTTTAGCT
Source organism: Arapaima gigas (assembly GCA_900497675.1). Lineage (NCBI taxonomy): Eukaryota > Metazoa > Chordata > Actinopteri > Osteoglossiformes > Osteoglossidae > Arapaima > Arapaima gigas. The sequence continues at coordinate 275,755 of UFQX01000936.1, forward strand.
GACGTCAGTTTTATGGAGAGAAAGTTGAAAAACTGAATGGATGCAGTTCGGACGGAATGAGCGACGTGACAAACGGAGAGTAAAAGGGCCGCTTTGCTTGGGAAGCAAATGTTTCTTAAAAGTACCGACACCAGAACCGAGTAATTCGCGCTCGAGTACGAGCGTCGCGGCTCGCGCGGCTCGTTTCCGCGTCGCCGGGTTTGTTATGGGGAGGCCACCTGCCCGCGAAAAAAAGGGTCTCCGTTGGGTGGTCAGTTTACCTTCACTGTAAATGTACCCTGTGTAAGATGGACCCGGGCTACATCTCGACGAGAAGAAACATTTTGGATGATGTAAACACAGGGAGGAAGAAGGATTTGGTAGGGAGCGGTAGCCGCCTCGTGTTTTTAATACCGCTGACATGTGTGATTACACGTCCAAGCTGCTGCACCGGATGTTCACGCACGGTAGTTGACAACACACGCTGCGTACAACCTGCCAAACTCGACGTGTTTTGGCCGTTCGTCTCCTGCGTGTAACGTTTCAGGGATTGTGTTTCACTTTCTCACTTGGGTTTAGGGCTGATCCTTTAGCTGTGCGGGCGTCGGAGGTCCTCGGTTGTCGTAGAACGACCCGCCGGCGGGGTGAACGTGCACGTTTGCTTCGTTGCATATGCTGCAAATAAAGTGCTGGCAAAGAGCGCTGTGATGCATGATGCTTTGGCCTAAAACGTTTTTTTTTCTTCTTCTCCTTCCCAAGTCCTCCTTGAACAATCGGACAGTGAATATCTGCTGATCGATCACACAGAACACTGAAGTCCTGCGATAGACGTCTTCTCCCCGGATGCGTTCGCGGCGGCGGCGGCCCAGGTGGTAGAATAGTAGGGTGAACTGAAGCGTTTGCTTCCCTCTGGGGGGGCAAACAGCTGTAATATCAGTAGATCGAAAGACCTGCAAGCAATTAAAATAACCTATTTTTTAATTTAGCAATTATGCTAATTTTATTTTCTCAGGGCCTGAAATTATAATTGCCTACAATAACAGCGGGGCGAGCGAGTGTTTGCAGCATTGTGTATTTTCTTGCCCCCCCAGATGGTGACGCGCGCAGTTCCCCCTTGCCTGCTGCCAGGGAAGTTGAGGCACGTTTGTATTCCGGAGTCAGGCGGCCCGGAACACCGTGGGAGCCGTCGCCGGCCAGACGGAATGGAAAGGAAAACGGCTCCGGTCACCCATGGGTGACGCGAAAGCGTTACATGGCCGAACAGCCGTCCATTTATAGATACAGAAACGCTGGGTGTAAACATCGTCGCTCTTGTTAATGCCGCCTGCGGGCGAACCTCCGAGTCGGGGCTGTTCCCGTCGCGTTCGGCCTGCGCCGGCACGCGTCATTTGACAGATTAGATGTTTGAGCGTGTGGGCGGCCTGTCGGTGTGTCGGTGGTCCCTACCCTGCTTCCAGCCACGGCTCCTCTCGACCTCTCGCATTTATGAAAATTTTTAGCGCAAAATTCTTCGGGAGGCCATTTCAGCGGGCTTTTCTCGTCTTGCAGGACGCGTCAGTTGTGGTCCAGGCCGGACAAACTCGAGCGGAAAAACCGGCCCTGTCAGGCGTCTCCGCTCACCGCGAACTCCGCACTCGCCAAAAGGGCCCGGCGGTGATGAGGTAACTCCCGAGTCGTGCATTAGTCTCAGCGACCTGCTACCCGCACCGCAAATTTATTATTCGACCGATTTTTATGTGTGCAACCGGAATGTCTGCGTGCAGCGGCACCGTCACGGCAACAAGCGCGGTTTAACGCCGCGCCGTTCTACCTTTATTGCCTCTTTAGGCACGTAAGTCACAGCAGAGGTTTCCGAAAACGCCGCCTTTAATTGGAGGGTGTACTGAAAAGAGTAAGGAATCTATGAGCTAATTTCCCCCATTATTGCTCACGCTCAGCTGCCCGCAGGTGAATCTTAAATTTTACGGTCAAACTGCTGTAAGAGGGGAATAAAAAATAAGCAAGAAAGCCCACTCCTGTAACCGTGGTAATTGCATGCCATAAAACGCATACGTATTTCAGCGTGTTGGAATGCCGGTCAAGGTGAAGCCCTTCGTACTTGTTTTGTTGCGATGCGAATTGTTTGTTTAGCACTTCTACAAAGGTCACCCGGTGACCGCGTTTGAACGCTAATGACAGAACGGCTCCCTCGGGTCGTCTCTGCGTGCCAGGCTGATGCGGTCAGGTGAACGGGCACCTGAAGTCCATCTGGATGCGGTCGCAGACCTGTGGGGGGAATCTGCTCCTACCCTCAAGCCCCACGACCCCCCACTGCTGGAGCTCCAACTGTGCCGCAGTCTGCTTTAGGGCCGCCGGGGGTTTTTGGGTAGGTTGTTAACAAGGCCGATAGACCCGTATTAAGGGCACCTCACTGAAGAAACGTGCACCAAACCCAATTGAGGGCCGGCTGCGGGAGGCCCCCGGGAGACGAGAGTTTACCGCACGACATAAAGAAAGGCCCCGGCCGAAGCAGATGCTCCTGTGAACCTCGTGAGTCAGTGCAACTGAGGACAAAGTGAATCACTGCTCATTACTTGGTCCTAATCCGCACCAGAGCCAATACGTCCATGACGTGTTCTCAGGTCCCGCTTGCGGAGACTTCGCAGGCACTGGCTGTCTTGGCAAAAACGTGACGCTCACTAAATTTAGTTTGCCTATCGGGCGAGGAGGACGTTTCTGGACGCATTCTGACATGTAGCCGCTCTGCCGTGAGGGATTTGTCTCCTCAGCACCTCCTTATTTAAAAGAGAAACGGTGAGAAGTGGCTCACGGACTCCCTCGTAGACTATACTTGTCACGGGAGATGGGTAGTAGCAGCGAAGGGCTGAATTTGGAGCAACGCTGGGTCCGCTGAAGGCCGTTACCGCAGGACCAGCGATTCTCTTCTGGTTCCGCACGCCAGGCTCTTATCGGGTTTCAAGTCCGGACCTCATGACACTGTTTACCTTTCATTAGGAGGGGGTATCATCTGCGATACTTTATTGCGGAGTTCAGCCTAAGGGCAGCGTATTGGTGTTTGTTCAAGCCTCCGGGTCCCTGCAGTTAACTTATCAGGGACCCACTGTTTTGTCTGACAACCAGTAAAAGCCTTTACTAGATGCCCACCCACCCTACCCCACCCTATCTCAAGTAACGTGCCTCATGTTGTGGTGAATGGGACGGTTTAGATGCCCGATGTTTTCGTCTCTGCAAAGGTGGCCGTTCCATTCCTTCGGCACGTGCGAGTGGCCCCCGAGTCGCCGTGCGGGTGATTGACGCGATGGCTCCCCCGTGGTCTGTTCTTCGGCCAGAATGGAAAAGTTGAATTCCAGCGCTACTCTGCAGGTTGCCACGCCGCAACTAGATGTGGGCGGCGAGAGGTTCGTACGGAGGGATTGCTGGGGACCTGATGTGACGACTCTCCGCCGGGGTCCCGTTATTAGAGCAGTTATTATCATTATGTACAGACGGCACCTGGATCGTGCACCTGTAACGGGCGCTTTGGAGGTTCTGCTCACCTCACACGTGTGGGGTCGGCGATTCCGCCGGATTTCCTCCACGTCAAAGAGCGGCAGCTCTTCGCCGGCTCGGTTTGCGATCCAGTAAGACGCTGTCGCGGTGCTCCTGGGTCAGGCCTCCGGTCGCAGAGAACGAAAAGAGGGGTGAGATAGTAGGAGCCGGGCTATTGGAACAAAACAACTTGCTGGGCTCAATTCAGTTTCTGTCTTTCAAATATCTGATTACAGCTTTTCTGGAAATATTGACTTAGCCCCTGCGCCCCGAGAAACGCGAGAGGAGTTTTCTCCCGTTCCACAACGCAGCACGTTTGAGCATTTATTTATGCAAGTCCGTCACATCGCACATCTAAGTGGCGAGGGCACCGCGGCTCTGGGAAACCATGTAAGCAGTGAAAAATATCATCTGGATGTGTTTCAGACAGGATAACAATGATTTATTATATCTAGGGTAAAAAGTGCTCGCATGAAATCGAGATCTGATTGTGGTCGAAAGCCGCGGCCAACGTGGAAAGAACACGGCTGAAAGGTCTTTAATTATATATTTATTGGTTTCTGTTAAGCGCTTTTGGGTGCGATTTGATTTATGATGCGGCGTCAATAAAAAGAGCGCCTCGAGTTGACGGCCGTGGCGTGACGGCGTTCGCCGACGACAGATTCGGCCTTGTTCCTGCTTACTGAAGTGGTCCCCGTACAGAGTGACAGTTGACCTCCGGCGTTTTTAGCAGTCGTCCCAGAGGGGCGCGCTGCTTTTCTGTGCCTGCGGTCGCCGCGGTCCGACAGTAACTCGGACTTTGGGAAACCGCAGGCGGGCCGAGATCCGCGCGGTGCGCGCGCTCGGCCCACCTGGTCGACCCAGGTAGCCTTGCGTCTTTTCGAAAGGCCAGCGAGCGCAAATACGCGTCTGCGTTCCTCGTCGAAGAATTAATTTACTCTTTATTAAAGGCTGCTGGCGGCGAATTGGCCGGGGCGCCCGGGGGGTGAACCAGCTAGCATGACTTAGAGGGGACCGCAGGAGGACGTAGGGAACTCAGACGAGCGTGGAGCTCGCAGGCAGAGCAGATGCTTTGAGGCCATCGGCCCCTGGCTTGGACGCGGCTCCCCTCCGCCTCGCCAGTGGCAGAGCTTCGCAGGCGCATGCTGGCGTCCATCTCCGGCTCGCGTCCGGCTCCTGTCCAGCTGGCCTCGCAACAGAGGACAGGGAGCGCCACGGAACCCGGCGATGAAGACCCCTGAGCACGGCAGGGGCCGCTTCAGTCATGTTTATGTAAATGAGAGCAAAGGAATGTCTTTCAAACGTGAGCCGCGTTTTTCCCTCCTCCCTCGGGATGCTTCTGCTCCCTGTTTTCCTCAGCGATGCTCGACCGGGGCTGCGATTCGAAAACAGTGGCGTGGATGTAAACTCACCTTCGGCGCAGCCTGCAGCTGGTGACCTTCGTCGGGTGCAAAGGGCACGGACCGGGGGGGAGGGGGGCTGCTGCAGCTGCACAAGCGGGACATTTCGCAACGTGTTTGGCTGTCACTAGCGACCATACAGCGTCCACAGACAGTTCACCCAACAGTTACATCACACGGACACGCGATTCTTCAGCCAGAACATAAAACGTCTCCGGTAGGTAAATGAATCTCACATTCCTGCAGAGCAGACAAAGGCTCTCCTGGTGACACTTCATCCGTCAAACATGAGGAGATGTTTCCTGCAGACGATCACCTGCTGACACAAAAATGCACGTCGTCGCCGCCTCTCTTTACATATTGAAACCGTTGAACTTGCGAAGCAGCTTCACTCGGACCTGACAGCAAAAAGCCAGTCAGCTTTCGTTGCTCCTCCACCACGGTTTCTCTGACCCACACGGTTGCGTGGAATCTCCTTCTGCGGGCGCTCGGCAGCCGTTGCGGCCAGCGGGCCGGCGCACGTGGCCTCGTGCCACGCCGATGAGGCAGCGGGCATTTCCATGCGGTCAGATACACCTGAAGTAGGAACTCATGATGTTCTCATACTGACAATTCAGTCAAAATATATACAGCTGTCAGGAGAGACAACTGAGTCACGTCTGGCAGATGGTCTGAAACCCAATCCGCCTCGGAGATCGGAAAGTGCTGGAGACGGTACAGAGTGCTGCCTGCAGCAGAGCGATGGGAAAGAAGCTGCGGCGCAGATCTGCTGCACAAGGAGAGAAGATGTGATTGAAGTGTCGAAGGCTTCTGCCAGCCTGGGTCTCCGGCCCAGGGCTGCTGTGGTGTCGGTGTGGAGCCGGGAAGCGGGGTTTTTCGGTCGCTCTCACCCAGGGGATTCTTGGCTCCGCACGCTGTCTGTCAGCGAACGCAGTCTCCTCGTGTTTTCCCCATCACGCGAAACACCCCAACCAAAGACGTCAGAAGAATTGTTCCATAGTGTTCCGTTGAATGCTGATGAACTCTAATAAATCTTCCGTGTCAAGCTACTTAACTTTTTTATATACGTTTCCACATTTTCTGTTTGCAGCCAGCAACCCAACGGTGGCTGAAAATAAAAGTGAAGGATTGCCCAACGTTTTATGTGACCGTGGATTTTCTATAGCGAACGCACAACTTCTCACACCTTACGCTGCTCCCGTTTTTCTCAAAGGCATTTGAAGGTTTTTCTAAGCCCTAGAAGATCCTAAACCGTCGATTATGGTTCCCAAGACAAGACGGTCTTTTTGCTCGAGGGAGCCTTCAGAAGGGATCGGAAGTGGCACTCGGAAGGAGCCCCGAACAGACCGGCATACCGTTCTCCCCAGTCCCCCCACCGAACCCCCCGATTGTGAGGTCATCCTGTCCGAAAGAAGCGCCTTGGGCTTCTCGCTTCAGAAGCCCTACAGGCCGCGTGCGGACCGCCGAGCGTCGGCCCGATCACTTCAGTTCCCCTCAGTAACCCCGCATACCATACGGCACTTCTCTGGCCAGAACTTTCGGGGAACCCGAAGGGTATAAAAATAAATATGTCTTTTCTTCCCACATATTTCTGAGTCAGACTAAATGGAAGAGACATATATAGCACATAAACTTGATTGCTTTTGTCATTTTTCATCATGTGTTACTTGATGTTTCTCACAGTCTGATTTTGTGCAAACAATGACACTTTACCGGTTGCGGCGAGACCAACACTAGAGACACCTCCCCGCGCTCCCTCTCCAAAAGTGATTTATTTCAATCATACCTTCCTCTTTTTTTTCTTAACCCCCCAACCTTTTTTCTTAAGGATTATCTAATCAGCGGCCAGTGTTTGGAGAAACACATTCATCATCCCCCTCGAAACCCATTACTGCTTGTATTTCAAGCGCACTCATTCAGCCGCCCCCACCTATATCACACCGAGCCTTTCCTTGTATTACTCACCGAATTATCCGCAAGCCGTAATCCTGCCGCGCAGAATAAGAGAAGTTTCTAACGGCGTCCAAGCGCACGGCCCCCCGAGTTTGAGGTCACGCGTCGGCTGGCTTTCGCTCTGCTCCCACGCGTCCTCTAAAATACCTCTAAAAACAACGGAATCGACCGTAGTTTTGCGTCTTCGAACGTCCGGTTAGTTTTACCGTCCTTGTGTTTCCACAGGCCTTTCCCCCCAAGATGTAAAGCAGCGCGTGACAAGCGGAGACCCATAGGGGATAACATCAGCGACATTCCGCCGCAAATCGTACAGAGGCGTACTTGTGCCCAGCAAACCCGCTGTAAAGGTAAGACAATCCTCTGGATAACAACGGAACAAAAACATGCCAGACACTTATATTTCGCAGCCATGTTGTCAGCTGGCTGTTACTTACAACCTGAGTGTTTTCAGTGTAAGCGGTGTGTGTTATCAGCTCTGGGGTCTGTATTTTTTACATGCTCTCGCAGGCTATTTCAGGAGCACCGTTTAGTCTTTAAAACAAGCAAAAAAAAAATGGCAGGACCTTTTTTTCCCAAATGCCATTCAGCTTAGATGTATCAAAACGTTAAAATTATAATGTTTTTTTTGGGAATAGCCAACTCTGGAAATTTCATTTTGTCTGGGTATTTACACAGAAACTCCCTAAACTTGTCTTGTAATGGATCCCTTTCTTCCTGTAACCGGCGAGGTGACGCTGCATTAGCGATGCCCGGCCCCCCCGAGCGAGACGGCCGGCGCGAGCCGCGATCGATCGGTGAAAAACGAGCCGGCCGCCTTAACGGCGTTTGCTCGGCTACCACCGGAGGGGCCGGGAGCGTCCCCGGGCGTCCCGGCGCACCAGGCCAGGAGCCGAGCGGAGACCTCCTGAAAATCCCGAGCTGCACGTGGGGTGTAGTCAGTAAGCGTCTGGTTGAAAAATTCCAGCAAACATCTGCCGTAGATCAAAGCCACATTTCTGCTTACGAGCTCTTGCGAATCGCTGGAAAATATGACTGTTTGTTGCTTCCTAGAAGGACAAAAATATATATTTATACGCACACATACGTGCACATGGCGTACATTTGTACAGAGAGGAGGAGACCTATCAGTTTGGGCCTAATGAATAAGGCCTAGAGTTTTCCCCGTGGCTAAAAGACGTTCGGTGCCGGACGGGAAAATCCCGCCGCTGCCGCTGTCCGCGTGGCGGGGTCGTCTCGGAGCAGCCCCCCGGGGAGTGTCACAACTGCATTTCTCCTGGCACCTGCGCCTTAACCGTGTTTTTCCTTTTCTGTGTCCGTTTCTGCAGGCGGCAGCTTCTGACACAGACGCGGTCGCAAGGTCGCCCGCTCGACCGCCTCGACCGTCCTGCGTCGCTGCCAGAATTCCAGGTAAAGCATCTTAACAGAAGAAGGTAAAACCCGTTACGTCGAGGGCCTTTGATCGCTTCCGATTTCGTTTGTTTTCCCCCGGTAACACACGCCGATCACTTTTTTAACTTCGGAGGCAGCGTGCGGCGTAGTGGTTTGAACCCCACCTCCCGCTGCTGCACCTTAGATCCAGGTACTTACCCTCAGTTGACGCGGTAATACTTACCCAGCTGTGTAATTACATGTTGCATAGCAACGGTGGTAATGTGCTGTGAGGCGGTGTGAAGAAATGCATTGACTGCGTAAAAAATATTGACAGTGTCATCAAAAAGCGGGGACAAGCAAAGCGACCCGAACTCTGGGTCAACCGGGAGGTTGCGAGTTTGAATCCCGGCCGAATGCTGCTGCAGCGAAGGAGCAGAACTCCGGACCCGAGCCGCCTTATCGAACGCGCAGCTGCGTCTGAGGAGCGCGAACGCCGATCCCGGTTCGGGGACGCAGCTAAGCAAACAAATCACGCGGCTCTCGTAAGTGCCATCTCAGGGTGTCCTTCCTCTGCTGCTCTGTGATAGACAATTGTCGTCCCCCCCCCCCCCGCAACACAAAGTCCGGGGAAAACACCGTGATCCCGTTCAGAAGTTAACAGTTATCGTTTGCGGTCTTTTCCGTTTTCTTTTTCAAAGTGCGTTACGCGTCTTACGTGGCTATTTACAGTTCGCTGTAAACTTTTTTTTTTTTTAAGCAAACGCCATCTCTGTTTTCCCAGCACTTGTTTACACTCGGGCCTGCGGTTAGTCACAGGGAAATGTTATTTATGTGTGTGTTTATATTTCTTTTCATTGTAAATTCCACTCCTGCTCCCATAGACCATGAAAGAGAGGCCCCCCACCCTTTGTCTTCGTCCAGAGGAGTCGGCAGCAGACCTTCTTCACAGCTCCTCGCCGGCGAGCGTCCAACTCCGTCACCGGGTTTTTGGTGGGGAATCTGCGCCGATCTCCAGGCTGATCCTCCTGTCTGGAGCTGTAAGCTGAGGTTGAACAGAGACCTGAGGTTTGGGGACTGCTGCGGAAATGTGGAAAGTGAGATCGGTGTGGATAATTCACGGGTGGTAATGAGGAATAAGAAACAGATAGCCATCGTTTAATAACACGTCCATGTTCGTTTTGCATGGCGCGACGGGATATTTCCCGCGAAGCCCTCATCCAAGACGACATACCAAGAAACTGTGACTAATTGCTAAATTTTTCAGAGCCACAACTGTTAAAAATTACTTCTGAATTTGGGAAAATAAGTTTCACAACGCACTACGGTACGGCAGCGACCGCCAAGGGTGTTCATGGTACATTTTCTTTCATAGGAGATTGGACTTTGAGTTCATTTCTCTTCGTACCGTTTTGCGCTGAACCGCACGCCGGATTCTGCAACAGTTCACGTCCCATCTCACTTTACCCCACGACGCTTTTCACTGCTTTCCATTTTTGAAATGAGCCTCTGAGTCTCAAATGGATTATTTCAGCTATAAATACAGTTTATAAATACGTTATAGTCTTTTAGTGGCCGTCCGTTGGAAATGTTCTGAGTTGTTTACATTCCCGTATCCCTTAGAGAGCCATTTTGCTTGTCGTGCATTAATGTTATGGGTTAAAGTCATATGAATTCACTTACGGAGCTCTAATCCATTTGGTGCATTGTTAAAGAAGGGAGTAGGCATATTTATTTCTTACCAAAGTGAACATACTGGCTTCTGCTGCTACTTGACCGGTATGGTCAAGTTTCCAGTCTTTCAAGACACAAAACTTTGGGGTATTTTTCCAGCGCACGTTTACTACTCTCTCCGAATCCCGAACATTTCGGTCCGCAGTGGATAACGGAGCGGAGTTTCCCTGCCGAGCAGACAGGTGGCAGTAAAGAGCAGCTGAGAGGTTCGGACTCTCGGTAATTCGACGCGCTTCCCTGGTGTTTACAGCTCGAGCGAAGCACCTTCATCAAAGCGGCGATTCCCGTAAACGATGGAGGGGCGTCTGCGTATATCACAGTCGCTCTTATTGGTTGTGACGTAAGATTAAAAGTGACGGCGGAGGTACGAGCAAAGCGGATACGGAACGTTACGGAGAGGCTCCGGTTTTGTTTGCGGGGAGGGGAGCGGCTGAACTGTTTAAAGGGAACGTGACGTGACGGAGACCCGTTGGAGATGTGGATGGAGACGTGAGGCTCTACTCTTCACGTCAGGGTTTCTTCCGCTTCGCGGATCCAGCTAATCGCGTCTTTCGCGTTGCAGAAACGCCCGTCCGGAGGTCAAGGGCGCGTTCTGGCCTGAAACACTCCCGAAAAACTGTGGAAGTGGCTGTGTTGCGGATAATTATCCAACCAAACGGAATAAATCTTTATTAGGTGAGCAGTTAGGAGAAAAGACAAGGCTGTATTTACACAATGTCCAGTTCATTGTGCCGCGTTGTTACGGGGGAAAGTTAAACACTCTGTTACGTTTAGCGAAAACAAATGGCCGCATTGCACAGCGATGAAGTCTGATGTTATTCCGAGTGCGGAGACGCCGAACAAAATGATTAATGGCAATATTCTGAAATTATGGAACACCGCTCATGTAGACGTCCTCCTTTGTGTTATGACAGGCATCAGTAGAAGACCGTTTTCTCGAGCCCCCCCCCCGCGCCCGCCTGCCCGCCCATAATTGCCCGGCTTTGAAGAGGACGTATTTCCCCGAGCGGCTCCTGGACCTGCTCTCGCTTTGCGAGCGTTCACCTCCGCTTCGCTCTTGTTTGCTTTGGAGAGCTCCTCCCCTGGAGGCGCACGGCGGCCTCAGCTGCTCTCGAAATGAGCAGAGATTTATTCGGGGCAGTGCTCTGCTCCTTCTTGCCCCACCACGTCTCTGGTGAATTTTCCCCTCAATTTAAGAATTCGGAGCAATAATATTAGGGGAAAATGGCGTAGAAGGACATTCTGTGGTCATTAATGCTCTGCGGAGAGTTTGACGGGTTGAACGAGGACCGTGGCAGGAGCTCCGGTCAAGCCAGGGTTAACCCCAGGCCACCTAGGGGCGGTTACTCTCGATGGCCTGGCATAGGACCCTAGAGCGTTCGGGCCCGTCTGGGCGTTGCGCTCGGTGCTGTCGAGCAGCTTCGCTCAGGGCTCACAAGTAGGCCGAGGTTCTGTCGGACAGCGTCCGTCTGCAGGCCTGTGGGAGGCGAGGGGAAGTGTCGCGGTGCGTCCGCTGCGTCTGTTTCAGGAGGGAGCTGGGGCGAGGGAAGGGAGGGCCCCTCGGCGAAGAAGCCGCACTGCGCCTCAGAACGAGGACCCCGCTAGGACTCGGCCCTGTCGTTTAGACTTCGCTTGCCATGTTTTGAGGGTGCGGGTTCCTTTCATCTCTTCCCTGGTCAGCAGGATAAATCGCCAGCAGATGCAGCCCCTGTAAACAGAGGCGGCGAGTGTGACGCGAGGCCACCGCCGCCGCCGCCGCCCACGCCGCGAGGGAAGGGGGAGATTCGTGGCCGGGAGCCGCCCTGCCCATCGTTGCGGGTCAGTAGCATTACGTGGGCCAATCCAGAATCCGCGTTTCAAACCTTGACGGTTTTACGGCATTGGCACGGAGCGAGGGAATAAACGCATCTCCCCGAGTTTAAGGAGAAGCCAGTTTTTTACGCAGTTCCGAGGTGTGTTCCTTCGCCAGCACTGTTTTCAAAGTGCAGGCTGTGCAAAAGGCACTGAGTGCGTGAGGTGGGTCATCGGTGAGGAGATGTGCTGCCGCTGCTCCTCTAGGAATATCTGCGTCTTTAACGCACCAGAAGGCCGCAGAGCTGCATCGTGGGTACGTCTCTCACCCATCGAAGCCCTGCGGAGGGTGAGCTCCGGCAGGACGCCATCGCGTCCGATGTGCCAGCAGCTTAAACGTTGCCTTCGTGGCCAGCGCCCCACCTGCCAGGTGTCCCACTACATTAATCAGGCGGGAATGAGAACATCAAACGCCCCCAGCGGTCCAGAAAACCTCCCACCCTCAGCTGCAGCTCCGTCCTGGGCCTCCTCTCGTCCAAACAAGGCTCTGCTAAAACGGCCAGTGTTTATTATAAGATGAAGGAGAGGAAGGGGGTCAGGTCACGTACGCTGCCGACAGCAGGTGGTACGTACAAACACGGCCGCCGGCCAGGGTGGGGCAGGGGGAGTGCCGGGTGGGGGCGGCGGGCCGGCGGGTCCCTCGGACGACCCCTGACCCGTGGCTTTGGCCGCACTCCTGCCACTGTGCTCACGGCGTGCAGAGGGAGTGTGGGAGTTCATGCAGATGTGTCGCCGCCACCCCCCCCCGCCCCTTTCGCGCCCTTAAAGGACAGTCGTCCCACCTGTGGGCCTGAGGTTGGGGAAAGAGTGACATCGGGTTCTGTCTCAGATGTCCCTCTGGTGGCAGGAAAGCGCCGCAAAGACACACCGAGACATCTCCGTGGGTAGCCGCACGGCGCTGCGTTGTGCCGAGAAGCGCTTACGAAAAGGGGCACGAATTAAGCCCGCTTAGCGAGGTGCAGGCGCTCGCCAAATTCTTGGTCCCTGAACTCCACATCTGCAGCTGGAAGCTGATTGCCTTCGTGAAGAATGCATAACGTCTTTCTGTCCTCCGGGACGCTCGACCCCTTGGTAAAGCCACGGCTTGCGCACAGAGAGCAGTTGTTGCCACCTGGTGGTCGGGTCCAACCATTGCGCCTCCGCGCATCTTAAAGGCGAACCCGAGGCCAGCAAACGTGTTCCACTCGCAAAGCTTTATGTTCCCAGTGCCTGAGGAGCCACCGGTTACTTAGACTGCTGCGATGTCGGTGGCTCATCCGTAGCGTCTGCTGGTCCGCCTTGCTACTTTACCCTGCTGTACAGCGGAGCTCTTCTGGGATCTGAACTAGTGCCTCTCCTGCCGGTTGTCTCGTTCCTCGGCTTCTGGGCACGCGACCTTCGCTGTCACTGTACCGGTTGAGTTCCCCGGGTTCTGTTTGAGGGTCTGGCGCCCTGTTTCCAGGCGCGGACGCGAGGCGCTCACGTTACCCCCCGAACGCGGCCCGAGATTGCGATCATGAGAAAATACAGGGTCTCGGCAGTCGAGATGGGCCGACTTTCCTTCTGCTCAAATAGCAGCTCGAGGAGGTTAGATCACTGCTTTGGCTCCCGCCGCTGCATCGGAGTACCCTGGGAAACTCAAAAAGCGGCTAAGCACACTCTATAAATTCAAACGTTGCTCCATCATTCATTAACATGTAAACAATTAAGTAATACCACTAGGTCATTACCACGGTGAGCACCACAGCGAGAAAAGGTAAATAAATACACAGCTTTAAAAAGAACCGTGTCCCTCGGTGGAAAGCGAACCTGTTCTGTTCAGGATATATCGTCTATCAAGTTCGCCAAAGCTGGAAAAACACGAGGATGTTGACATTGGAGAAGCAGACAGCGGAGAAATCGCAGGTGTAATATTACGTCAAGCCGACTGGCCTCGAGCTAAAGCCGCGCTGGTCAGTCTCTCCTCGCCGGCACCGCCGCGCTCGGGAACCCGAGCGGACACCTGGACGGAGGGGGCGCCTCCCCTCGGCCGCTTCAGCGGAAACACCCCGGCGTCTAGGCCCGGTCTCCCGCAGCACCGGCCTCGCGCGGCCGTATTACCGCCCCGAACCTGCGCGTTCCGCCCCCGCCCCCGCCGGCAAGCAGCCGCCTGGGGACCTTCATTCCAGAACTGAAGCCAGTCGCCAGTTTCTTTGTTTTCCGCGTGGAGGTGGAGTCCGGCCACCGTTGCTGGATGTCTCTGACAACGTGCTAAATTAGCAAGTCGGCTACCGGGGGTGCGAAGGGCCGGGGGGGGACCTGCTAAGTGTAATTCATGACCTTTCCAGGCCTATAGTGCCAAAATAGACAACCAGTGGATGAAGACAGTATGTAAACGCCCAGTGTGTAACACTACCACGGTGAAGCCGGGGAGTGGAGGTTCAGTAAATTACACTCGCGTCGCCTGCTATCTCTCGCGTGTTTTTATAGCCAATAAACGACCCTTTACATAACAATTAAACCAGAAACCACGTGTGTGGCCCATATACCGCGGCGCACACACACGCTGCACTCGGGGGACCCAGGTTAGACCCCCTACTGAAGACACAGTGAAAGTTACCCAGCTGTCTAACAGGGTAAATCAGTGTAACAGCAGTCAGTCTGGAGAAAATCGTCGGCCAAACGAGAGAACGAATAACGTCCTTCCTACAGTTTGCATGTAAAAACCCCCGAGAGATCAATGGCAAAGAGGGAAGGGTGGTGGCAGACTGCTCAGCTGTCGGGAAGGGGGGGTTGTGGAGCTTCTTGCCTCCTCGCTCAGATCCAGAGTCCGATCAGAAAGGCGGTGTGGAAAAGGCGGCTGGATTCCCTCGTGGGACACAGCTGCCACCATCGAGCGAAGGGCCAAGTGGGCTCCGACGCCGCCCGACACCGCGGTCCGATCTGTCCTCCCGGCCGCCGCTAAGCTGTTTACATATCCTCACAATAACTGCCAAGTGGGTAATAAGAGCTAATAGATGAAGAAGGGCCGGCAGCACGTCGCTCCTGATGTGTCGCAGGCCTCCTGGGTTATCCCACTCCCACTGTTACAGCCGTAATTGCGCCCCGGCTCTCCGTTTTCCCCTGCCGGGCGGCGCCGCTCGCTTCACGTGACCAGGGGTGCGGCGGGCCGAAGGGAGGGGGTCGCGTCCCGCATCCCGCCCAACCGGTCGGGTCATTCGTCACCTCAGTGTCTGAACTGAACTCAAAACCAGGCTGAGGAAGAGCTTCTTCCTGCAACGTCACACTGACAAATATCAGACTGACCAGCCCCCACCATCGCTGTTCACCCCCCATCGCTGACCACCACCCCCCCCCCATCGCTGGCCACCTCCTCCATTATGTTGACTTTAAGACGCTGAGGCTCACGGGGCGAAACACCTCCAGTCCAGAGTGAAATGTACAGGAGAACAAAAACGTGTTTTTTCTATTTCACAGGAGTTGTGTTTTGCATCAGTGTGGCTGTTGATGGTCCAGCATCAGGTTCACCTGAACCTTCATGCAAATCATTTCTTCTCTTCCAGTTTCTCCGAAACCCCGACTGGACTGTGTGGAAACCGGACTGTGTGCTTACGCAGTGGCGGGGAAAGAAAACTGAAACAAGGCCTCATGTGCTCACAGTAATACACCAATCACACACACACACAGACCCACACACACACACACACACACACACCTACCCACACACACACAGACCCGTGTCCCCCACCGCTGATGATGATGTGACTCCGCCTCCGTCCATGTCTGTCTGTAGAGGTGAGAGCAGGTGGAGGTGGTGTGCTGACCTGCCCACCGCGTCCAGCCTCTGCGTGTAACGTGAGCCAGACCTCAACACGTCGCTCCCCTGCCGGTGCTCTGGGACTGAGGGGGTCTCCCCCCCCAGCAGCCATTAATCACAGAACCTCTCACACTCAGACGGCTCTTGTCGTCCAGCTCGTACATTAAATCCCCTAAAACCTGTTTTTTATGAACAAGACGACAGACTGCATTTTAATTGTTTTTTTTCATGTCGGGTTTTTCTGACTGTTTGTCGGGTTAATCGGTTATCGAGGGAGCTCACAGCGGTTTACCGCGGTAAAACCAGTATCGTGCTTCGCTGACGACCAACGCGGATTAGTATAGCGGGGAAAGTTAGAGCAGAAGGGAGACTTTGGCCGACAGCGAAAGGTTCTGTGCCTGTCAGCCGGCCGCCGGCGCTCGGTGGGATCCCAACCCGAACGGCAAATAAATAACGCAAACGTGGGCCGGGGGGGTCCTGCAGCCGCCCCCCGCCGGTGAGCGCCCGGGTCGACAAAGCCGTCCCGCACGGCCTTCGCATCCGCTTCCGGTCTGAGGGCCGGGTTCCTTAACCGCTTTTCGTTTTCCACAGAAGCGGCTCCTCTCTGACCCCACGTGACGCCTTTGCACCCGAGTCTGCAGCGAGGGCCCTGCGGAGATTCAGACCGCGAATGACAGCTGCCTGTTGCGAAATGAATGAATCGCTTGTCTCGTGAAGCGGTTCGAGGAGGAATGAGGTCCGTCGCCGGTCGAATTGCTGCCACCGTCACGAGTATCAAAGTGGCGTAACAGTTAGATGCGGATCGACACGCATTCACCTGGGCTGCAAGTCAAACAACCGGCTCCGGGCGCGTCAGGCGGCCACAGAAACGCTCGCGGCAACCGTCCCCCGGGAAGCCACCTCGTGACCCGCCGGCTCTGACGTCCGAGTGACGCCGGCCAGGTGCGCGAGTGTGTCGGGGGCGTCGGCCGACCCGCTTAAGGCCCCGTTCTCCGCAGCGGCGCGTCGCAGGGCCGCGGATTTGCCCAGATTACGGCCTGTGGAAACGATAGTGTGACCGGAGACCCGGGATATATTTTACTTGGCCACCGAGGGCCTCTAAGTGCTCCGTTTATTTTTCTTACAGCTTGGAAGCGAAGGGAAGGAGCGCAAGCGGGGAATTGTTTAATGAAAGCGAGGAGTGGGGCGTGAAGCAGAGCTTTAGCGGCTACAGTTACGCCGGAGCGAAGGATCGGCCCCCTTAGGACTGTGCAAATAAACAGCGGCAAAGCGTTAAACGCAGTGAAACCACATGATTTACCTGCTCATTAAAAGGAGCCCACTGAATGATCCCTTCACTCTCAGGCCGCGCCGCTTCAGCACGGGGGGAAAATGGCGACGGCAAAGAGAAACGTTACACAATATGTTTTTATAGGTGGAGCCTGTTGCTGTAGAACACGTCAGGAGTTAACAAAGGAAAAACGTTACACTTGAGTAATGCAGGGGGTCCCGGCTCTAGGGCCAGAGTGAAATGTACAGGACAACAAAAACGTGTTTTTTCTATTTCACAGGAGTTGTGTTTTGCATCAGTGTGGCTGTTGATGGTCCAGCATCAGGTTCACCTGAACCTTCATGCACATCATTTCTTCTCTTCCAGTTTCTCCGAAACCCTGACTGGACAGTGTGGAAACCGGACTGTGTGCTTACGCAGTGGCGGGGAAAGAAAACTGAAACAAGGCCTCATGTGCTCACAGTAATACACCAATCACACACACACACACACACACACACAGACCCACACCTACCCACACACACACACACACACACACACACACACACACACACAGACCCACACACAGACCCACACCTACCCACACACACCCAGACACACACACACACAGGGTGTGTAAGGATGAGCTGTGGTTTCTCTACTTATAGTCCAGCAGCAGGTTGAAAAACCAGGNAGACCCACACCTACCCACACACACCCAGACACACACACACACAGGGTGTGTAAGGATGAGCTGTGGTTTCTCTACTTATAGTCCAGCAGCAGGTTGAAAAACCAGGCTTAGAGCCTCTCTGATGTTTCGCTTTCCCATAAACCATGTAACACAAGAATACGCCCCTCCTCTGCCGGGATAAAAAGCCGGCACCCTCGGGTCCTCACACAGCACCCAACTCGACCGCAACCGCAACTAGGATGAGTGCCGCCTCGCCAGTCCGTGGAGATGGAGCACAAGCCATCGTGAGCAAATGGACAAGTGACAAGAAACCGCTGCTGGTGAGAACCGTCAGTATCAGCCAGCGGGGCTGGTCGCCTTCCTCTTGTTGTTGTTGTCGTTTTGTTGCTGTGTTGATATTATTAAGCACTGGTGGGGCAGCAGCTGGCATATTGGTTACCGCCAGTTCCGGGTTTAAATCCCACCTCCTGTTGTGTCCCCTTGATCTTCTTGCCTCCAGTTTGACTCATTTTTATAAGGGGGGGGTTAAGCAACAGAGATTCTTGGCTGTTTAGGATAATCCAGCAGCAAAACTGAGGAGAGGAGAGCAAAAAACTCCCAACAGCAGAGAAGGGAATAAAGAACCTAGTGAGTAGTGACTAGTGTGGTAAAACTCAGCCAGCTGTATGAGTGGGTAGGTGTGAGTCATTCAAAAATCAGGTGACTAGACAAATGGTCTTGACACTCAGTAGTGAGGTGTGTGTGTGGTTCGCAGCCCAAGCCCGAAAAGGCCGTGACCGTGGCCGTGTCGCCCCGCGTCCTCTTCAACATGGCCACCGAGGAGCAGGAGTCTGAGGAGCAGCCCTTCAAGCCCGGGGTGGCCTTCCCCTTTGTCAAGGTGCGTCTGTCGGTGACATCATCAGCGACATTGCTGTGACTCAGTCAGGTGTGAATTTGTCTCTCACCTTATCCTGTCTGTCGGGTGCAGTAATCTGCGCGTTGAATGGCATCAGACACACACTTTGCTGCCCCGAGTGGTGGGAGGAGATTTGCGGGAGCTCAGGGTGTCAGTGTGCGACACACCTTCACAGCACTGTGTTCTGAAAGCGCGCATGCGCGTGTGTGTGTGTGTGTGTGGCCAGGGTCTGATGGTGGTTAACGCCGCGCTGCGCGAACTCGACGACGTGGAGCTTTTCGACATCATCCTCGTGACGAGTGACCCCACCCACGTGGGAATCCGCCTCATCAACAGCATTAATCACTACGGTGGGTGTAGAAACTGCCAGGTTCACATTCCGCAGTCGCATCAGTTCCTCGTGTTCGACAGATCGAATTGTCACCTGTGTAAGTGACGGCCGACAGTCAGCGAGTGCTCTTCATTTCATTTATAAATATTCCTCCTGTTCCCTGGCAGACCTGGTCACTGATCGCTTGTACCTGACCGAGGAAATCAGCCTGGTCGACCACCTGAAAGCGTGGCAGACCAAGCTGTACCTGTCGGAAAACCCCGAGAGAGTGCGGGAGGCCATCGCAGAGGGTAGGACCCCCCGTCACCGGCGTCGAGACACGTCCAGCTCCGCGCGGTTTCAAACCAGCAGAAAGTGGAGCACGTTTCACAGATGTGTTTATCTTATGTTTCATGGTGTACAAAGTAAATGGGAGGTAGTTTTCCACGTAATTTATTGAAACACGTAGATTCATTACTGACGTATGTTGACTAACACACATATGCGCACTTGGATTTATTTGCCTGGCTCTGTGTGCCACTCGGACGTATGTTCTGCAACGAACAAGCAACTCCCCCCGTGTTGAACTCATGTGCACGCATGTGAATTTAACAAACGTCGCCTGGTGTTGTGCTGAGCTGCTGCGTCGTGTCCCCAGGAATCCCTGCAGCCACAATGTTCCCAGAGCAGAGGACGAACGAGCTGAACGACATGCCGCTCCGGGTGGCTTTCGATGGCGACGCCGTCATCTTCTCAGACCAGGCTGAGATTGTCACCCAAACGCAGGGGCTCGACGACTTTTTCCAACACGAAGCACAGCATCAGGACATTCCTCTCCCGCAGGTGTGTGTCGAGCGTGTTTTTTATTTGCTTTACGTACATAGAGGTACAGCTGCCCACCCCCCCACCACCCCAACAAGAACCTTGTGGAAGGTTTTCTGCTCTCTCTGCTCTCTGATTTTATAAACACTACAGTTTCTACTGATTTTCACAGGAAACTGCTGGTGCATTTGTTCAAAATGGCTCTTTAGACGGTCTGTTCTGTACCAGCAACGTTCAGGTTATGGGTCAGAGCTGTGTGTTCACTGGGAGAAGCTTCCCAGAATTCTGCTGTTGCCGCTCTTCAAGGATCCTGTAGGGACTGGACCCGAACCTGTTTAACTGACCTGTGTCCTGCTTGCTCAGGGACCGCTCAGTTCCTTCCTGGAAGTGCTGTGGAACCTTCAGAAGAAATTTCACAACAGCGGAGCCGACTGTCCCATCCATACCTACTTGGTGACATCCCGGGGCATAGCCAGGTCCGGGGCCCGAGCGCTGAACACCCTGCGCAGCTGGGACGTCCAGTTCGACAGCTTCTTTTTCCTGGGCGGAGCCCCCAAGGGGCCCACCCTGCAGAGAATTAACCCTCACATCTTCTTCGATGACCAGAGGTTCCACATTACTCAAGCCCTGGAGCTGGGAATCATTGCTGCGCACGTGCCGTATGGGG
The DNA here is from genome assembly GCA_900497675.1 of Arapaima gigas. NCBI lineage: Eukaryota > Metazoa > Chordata > Actinopteri > Osteoglossiformes > Osteoglossidae > Arapaima > Arapaima gigas. The sequence continues at coordinate 295,980 of UFQX01000936.1, forward strand.
TCAATAACACGACACCGCAAAGACCCACGGAGTAGTGGATCGCCGCGGTCGCGCCGGCCCTGGTTGTACGAGGAGACGCGGAGATTAGCGACAGATCCCGTGCAAATCACATCCTTCAGAAGGGCCCGTGACGGCCTGCGGTCTTTCTTCTTAATCCATTTATATATATGAGAGCATGGTGTTAATATGAGGAACTATGAGTAGATCTATAACCCAGTTTAAGCTTTAGTGTTTGAAATATATATATATATATATATGTCTCACATTATCTTACCCAGCGCTGCTTGTAAGCGAAGCACTGCAAATTTAATTTAAACCAGTACTGAAATGTACATTTTCCCGCAATGGGACGCTGCAAATACCTCTGAGGACAGATGTTACACAGCTGTCCAGCTTGTGACAGGGATATATTTACAGTAATATATAATAATGTGATTTGTTGTTTGCTGAAGGAAACCAAAATGTTTGATGTCATTGCTGACACACAGAAGCTGCTATGTCTGTTTTCCCTAAATAAAATTTAAGCACTTTTTTCTTTCACTTCTGTAAAATGGGGCTAAATCATGGTTGTATCTATATAAAAATAGATTTTAACTCTGTCTGAATATTTGTTGTTGCACTTTTTTCCACCACTGCTCGTCCGATCTGCTGATAATATGTGATTCTTCTGCAGAAGACAATGTTACCTTTAAATAATTGCATCAATTCATTACTTCCACACGACACTCGTGGTCCGATACAACCTTTTTAAACGGTCTTCTCTACGGACTTCATTTCGATAAAGCGCAGAAAGACGGGCGCTTCGCGATGGATGCTGGGCATTGAAGTCCATTGAACAGTCGAGCCTGCAAAGCACGGTGGTCGTTGTAGTCTGTTTTCCTCAGTTCTCACTGGTTCGTATTTATGTTCGCGGTGTTGATGTTGCCCGCGGAAGCGGAAGCGGAACCGGAACCGGGCTGGGGGGGATGGTTCTGGACTCCGACAGATAGCTTCTAACGGGCCGCCGAAATGATGCGCGGGAAGACGGTGGTCGTGACGGGGGCCAACAGCGGCATCGGCCGCGCCACGGCGGCCGAGCTGCTCAAGCTGCAGGCCCGCGTCATCATGGCCTGCAGGGACCCGCGGCGAGCCGAGGAGGCGGCCGAGCGCATCCGCCAGGAGGCCGGAGCCCCGCCGGGACAAGCGGTGGTGAAGGTGCTGGACCTCGGATCGCTGCGGTCCGTGCGCCGCTTCTGCGAGCAGATCATCGAGGTACCGCTGTCAGCCTGCACTTTACACTGGAGGAAATGTACACTGGAGTGGGGAGTAAACAGGGAGTAAACAGGGGGAAATGTACACTGGAGTG
>UFQX01000937.1:0-12875 GCA_900497675.1 Arapaima gigas
CATTTTTCCCACAGGTGCCTAAGACTTTTGCACAGTACTGTGTGTGTGTGTGTGTGTGTGTGTCTATATACATATATATGATTATTGATTATGAAGGGCTGCCAATGATTTGCTCTTTATCTGCCCCCAAAAACCAGTGATTGAGCAGACGTGAATAAAAGTCTGCTGTTGTCAGAAGTTCCTCCTGGCTGATGTACTGTAAGTCTTTGAAACAGAGTAGTACATCTCCTCTTTGCTGCTCCGAGCAGCTTTTACAGTCAGCTGTAAATATTCACCGAAGGTGGAGTGAGACGTTCTTGCACCGTACTGATAAATAATAATTGGACAGTGTTGGCTATACACAGCAGAGCTATAAGAATTAACAGGCAGCAAATTTTCCTGGCACTCAGAAATCCACTTGCCGCCGTGTTTCCCGGTGCAGAAAATCGGCGTGTCTCCCTCTCCAACATCGGCTTCTTTTTCTCTGTCGCTGATCCTTCGGCTCGATCCCACGGGGGGAACAAAGTACTGTAGCAGGAGCCTGAGGCGAGAAACGAACTCTCTAAGCTGGGACCCAAACCACGGCGCCAACGGGCCAAAGACTCCTAGAGAGGGTTCCCAGGATTTACAGCTTTCGCCCGGCTTCAAATCACGAGGCGCATTTGTTGGCAAAGCTGTTTTTGACACGGGGAAAAAAAAAAAGGAGCAGTAGATCAACGAGGCTGTAAAAAGTGTTTGTTTTCGAGAACCTGGCAAAAGTTGCGTTCGCCGTATCCGCAGCGGCCAAATCGGGGCCTGCCGAAACGATTTTCCCTTTCCGTTTTTTAAAGAATTTGCCGCGACGCGAGGGCTTTTCGTCGCTTTCACGCGACGTTCGCCAGGATCGCTGCGTGGAAAGCGCCAATGTTCTCCAAAAGCGGCGAGAACACCGAAGCTGCCGCTGCGAAGCCCTGATGCAAGAAAGCGCCGCTGTGCCGTTTAAAGCGGCGAGGCCTGACCCCCGCGTGCAAAGTGAAATTGATGTGGAGGGAAACGGAATAACTATACGGAGAAGAAAAACAACACACGCCAAGGGAGGAGCCAGCGGTTGTGAAGACCTTATTGATCAATGGTCCTTGTGAACACTAAATTCTCCATGAATCACCGCAGGGGTTGTCCGTGAAACCCGAACCGATGAAGCGGGAATAATGAACTTTGTGGGCAGCGGTGTCAAACCAGGCTGCACCGGCCACCGCCTGCTTTTTAACCACCCCGTAATGAATGGATAGTTCATTCGGTCAGGTAAGTTAAGGCCTTCTTCTGCCAAACAGGCATATTGAGATGTATGAGCGGGGGTCAGTAGGAGGGAAAGGCCGGTGATATTGTACCGCCGCTCTTCTCGGCTGGATGAGCGAGGAAAAAACTATTTTTACTTTTAAACGTGCCTGACATGAGGGGTTACGGGGAGCCGTGGAGACTCTGCCGCTCGGATCTCTGAAGGGTTCGGCACTGGTCTTTCGGGGGGGGGGAAACACAAGCTGACAGTGGAACCTGGGGATCACATCCCTCAGAGGTGGAAGGAGCAGGCCCAGAACCTGGAAGAACCCAGCAGAAGGTCTCCGTCCACCCAGCATCTTAAAGACTAGCAGCTCACGACGGTCGTCTGACATCCACTGGAGGATGCGGGGGGCGAGCTTGAGATCTATCTGCTGACGTGCGAGCGTGATGCTTCGACCGTTACCTGGGAGACGGGCCGAGTTCTGGGTTTGACCGGGTCGGACCCGCTAAGAATTCCGGCACGCTGCAGCTGCACGGTCATGCGATCCGCTGTCAGATACGCCAGAGAGGGCGGGGAAACGACATTCTCATTTTAGACACGTGTCAGACACCAAGAAGAAGGTGGTTATTCTATATTCTGCTGCCCTGAACAACTCGGTGGAGCTATTGATCTCCTCGTAGGCCTGCTTCTTATAGAAGCTTCTAAATAATTTATGAACGCCATAGTGGTGCTGCTGCCAGATTGGACGGCCACAGCGTGTCCTTGTTAGTGACCTTAACTACGAAGGTGTTTGGTGTGTTTTCTCCAACGCCGGCGCACACGCCGGCTCCCCTGCACTGGAATTAAAACAGATCTCCAGCAGTTCGCCCCCGGGCTTCTGTCGGCAGTCCGGGAGCGGCGCTGGTCCCCGGTTCTGGGACCCGTCTCTGACCGGCAGAGATGAAAGCAAAACGAAAGGGCCCAGTTCCGCAGCGCCGCTGTTAAAAGACATCCTCTGAGCGACACGCTGAGGCTACGGGTAAATAAAGCGCTCGGCCCCTCGGGGGTGGATGCCGCATCGATTATTCATGTGCGTTATATGATTATGAGGGTGTGCGCTTCCTGAGCCGGCAAAGTGGAGGTGGGGAGCGCGCGGTTTAAACCAGGGAGGGACCAACGGGGGCGGCTCCGGAGACGCGGCTTGTGGGAGGAACTTTGGCGATGGCGCCGTATTAATGATGATGTATTTGTTATGAACTGCTGGGTTGTGGTTGACACATGATTGTTTTGCTGGTTTTCTCATTCAAAACTGGGTGGCCCATTATTATTCTTCATCAAGTGTGAGCTGGTGGGCAGTAGCTCCACGGCGGGGGGCGGGTGAGGTGATGGGCCGCTCCCTGATGTTTTCCCCCGCCCCGGTTGTGGACCAGCTGCTGCCTCTATAGGAAAATGGATCGAGGCCTTTAAGTGAGCTGGTCTGGAGGAGGGGATGTGAAGGGCTGGTTTGGAAATGCTCTTGTCTGGTATATTTTTCCATACATCCTTAGCCACCTCCACAAGTCTTACATTTCTTGTGGGAATTTGGACTATAGACCTCGTCTATCTGAACTGATACCACTGTGTGTGTGTGTGTGTGTGTGTGTGAACTCATGAATTTGCCATCTCTTCATAACAGTCTCACGTATTCAGTTTCTATGACTGGTCAGATGCATCCAACACAGATGCACAAAATATGAATAAAACAGCTAAAATGCAGTGAAATGTGATCATTACGTGAAGTGTTCAGAGGCCTAGTGGGGTTGATATTATAAAGTTTTATAACAAAGAGACGACAATATTAATTAATGACAATGTAGAAGCATTAAAAAGGGTCAAATCTGACAGAGTTAAAGCACAAGGCAGCAGAAAAGATCCACGTGACACTTTTAGATAATCTGACATCATGTCTGTACTGTATTTACACAGCAGAGATATAAATCACGCATAAAAGTATGTTATAAACTCGAGTCCGTGGAAATATTTATGAGTCTTGTGTGTTCATCATCTAAATGATCTTTCTACACTCTATCGTTCAACGTCTGCTTTGAAATCTAACAAGATGATACTGAGGCTGTCCATCGTCTGACAGGCATATCCACCAAACATCACACTTGCAAATGTTTTCACACGAGCCTCATGGATACAATATGACGACAACAACATCAGCAACGAAAACCTTAAACACAACAACATTAACAACAACACAAACTTTAAACACAACAAAAGTGTTAACAACAACAACAACAACACTACTACTACTACTACTAATAATAATAATAATAATAATAATAATAATAATAACAACAATTTGTAAGTTATTCCCCAAATGAGATTTACAGTGATTTACTCATGTATACAACAGGGTATTACATGGACTGACTGAGCGACTGAGCTCAGGTACTACATTTGGAGGTGGGATTCAAACCTGGGTTCTTCAACTGCAGGGCAACAGCTATAACAATAGCGCTTACTCAGCAACTGTCAGGACCGAGGTGGCCACCTTATGGCACGTTCTGTTGTTAGTGTAATGCAAACAGTATTAGGAAGATGCTAGCAGATGAATTTGAAATCGGTTAAAAAAAATCACATCACTTCATTATTATTATTATTTTTATTTATTTTGTTTTTCTTTGCGAAAACCTTCATATGCACTGAAAAACAAACAGACTGCATGATGAGTATTAAACTGTTAAGTTTCTTTATCAAGTCTCTGGCTGAAGATAAATGATCGGGGTTGTGGATCTGTTTCCGTAATGATGACAGATGGATAAATAAGGAACAAGGAAGCTTTACATTATAACCAGAACATAATATGATGGAGCAAAACCAAACAATGAATTCTGGCAAATTACTGTCAGGGCAAAGCAAAGGCGGAGGTTGCGTTTGCTCGTGCCAGGACCCCCGAATGACTCTGCACCACAACGAAAAGCTGAGTTGGGGTGATGAAGCCCCAGGGAGGGGCCTACAAGTGGGGCATCTCTCCTCGGCGTTCCATCATATCTAACCACCTCACTCAGAGTGGCGTGTTTCCGATATGCTGGATCCGCAGGGCAGGGAGTTTGCTAATTCATCACTGCATTACACTGTTTCCCAGTGACCTTTAGAAAGTGACAAGGAGGAGAAATTTACACGTACATTTACACTTGGTGCTGAGGTATTCTGGAGACCTTCTATGGTGAGACACAGACCTGTATTTGCTTCTCATGACCAAGTGAGCAGGATCTATGATTCACTCCATGAGGCCCAGATGTTGTTTTGTGAGACGTTTTAGTGTGAGACACCTACTAAATTACACTCTTAACAAGGAACCTAAAATCTGCAGGTTTATCTGAAGCTGGAGAGTCTCCTTGGACACTGTTAGCTATGTAGATTGATATGCCACATCTGTTCAGGTATGCAGACCGGTAACTTTGCCACTAGATGACACTGTGTCAGGATTGTGGTGGGATATGTGACCAGTAACGCTTGTCAAACTTCACTTTCGGTCAAGTTTGCAGACGTTCGATTCTAAGATGATAAATTGGACCTACAAGCAACACTGCAATGTACTGGTGTCCCAACCATGGTGTAGTTTCATAATAATTCGGGAAACGGTCTGGACTCTCATCATCCCGGTGATGGAAGGACAGATGGATGAATGGTTGGTGGGATGGATGGCCAGATGGATGGACAGTTTGTCAGATGAATGGATGGATGGATGGATGGATAAATGGAACCATGTGTAACGGTTCCTTGCAAAACTCCAGATGAGCTAAGTTCGGCACCATTATCACCCAGTGTTGCCCCATGCAGCTTTTTTCTTTTTCCAAAAATCGAAATTGTACCGAAAGGATAGCGGCATAGTTCCCTACTAAAAAGCACTGCCCTGTCAGCGCCATTTTGGTTTTTAGAAACAGAAGACTGGGCAAAACAGGGCAGGTATGGCGGCTGCACAACTTTGCAGGGATGCCTGCTTTCAAAAATGATCCATATATTATAATAAATGATAAAACGCTCATGATTCATTAAAAAGACCCTTGTCAGCATCGACATGTGGCGACGTCCAGAACAACTTACCTCTTGAGCCGCAAACAACGTGAAAATAGTTTACCATGTTTAGCATGTTTTATAACACCCGGAAAAACACTCTTATATTCACATTTAAAAAATACACACAACAACCCTTATAAGAAATAATAGAGGTTTACTACCTCCTGGCGGGGTCTTTATGATTCCTTCCCTGCATTACAATGTCTGTGACGCAGTAAGAAACTGCCCAACATATTTTTCCAGCTGCAAGTGCTATTTACAGCACAGCAGTTTGCATCTCCAAAGGACGTTGTTTCACAAGCTTTTCTCACAAACCAAGGTGCCATGACTCACGCATACTGGGGAATATCGGTTTAACTATTCACCCGGGCGCCCGAAGCTCGCCCTGACACGCTCCGCTGAAGACCCCGGTAGGCCTGAGAGCTTCTGAACTGGTCTGCTGCCGACAACCTTCTCCATCACGCTCCGTGCTGGCTTTGCAGCTCACGTCATTGTTCAGATCCGGGCTGTCATTTAATAATTCTGACTGGCGGCCTCAATGGCTGAGCACAATTGACACCGGAGGGAGTCATCGGTCAGGGTATCTGAGCCGCTCGCTGCATCAAGGCCTCTTCAACCTGTCAGGCATCTGGAAACGGTGGTTTGTCAATGTTGCTGTTCAGTCGGGAAAATGCAGTTTTGCGCAGTCCTATTATGGTCAGCCAACGATTTAAAGTGTGTGGTTAAACCCTTTGGAAGGAGCTGCTGTTACACACACACACACACACACACACACACAAAGTCTTTGCTTCGCAATTGACGGCCATCTTTAAAGGATCGGCATAGAAGAAAGGAACTGCGCTACTGATGCATGCGGGAGAATCTGAAGTGTCACAAAATCAATGCAACACGGAGTTTAGAAAACAAGAGGAAAGCGGGTGGGAGTTTAAGTGTAAAAATTGTGATGGACATAACTGCGTCTGACACGCTCACGCGTCCGGAACCCAAAGATTTTTCACGCGAACCGCGTCTCTCCCGTTGCATAACAACGAAGTGCTCTCGGACCGTCCTGAGAGCTGCGGCAGCGAAAGAAATAGAATTTCGCCCGTTAATTGTGTCCCTTGAATTTTCTCCAGCGCGACCGGGCACGCCGCAACGCACATACATTCTTTATGAGGCTGTGAGCGGGAACGATGAATATCACAGGAATCGCTCCTCCTGAAAATGAGCTGCAGAAGGAAACCGTGGACCGCGGCCGCAACGATTGCCCGTTGCTTGGGTGCCGTGAGGTTCTCTGCATGTCAGAGGCGGTGAAAGAACAACACGGACTTTGCAGGTCGGTAAGGTGCAGCCACGAGGACAAGAGGGTCGCGGCGTGAGGACGGCGATGCTTGCAAACAAGGGTCCGCTGGGAGAACAAAGTGTTCTCGCTCCTGTTGCCCGTGCTTTAAATCCCTCGGGCTTCTCCTGCCTCCTCTTCCCATGCTCATCTGCACACTTCTTCACGTGCTTAGAGATGCACCACAGCTTCACACAGTTAGATAGGCGTGTAGTTGGGAATATTATTATGTACAGGGCACCTTCCTCCCAGGCCGGGGATGTTTGTACCCTCCAGTCATAGCAGGACCAGACAGCTAGAGCGCCGTGGAAGGAAGAACAGCAGAACAGTCATCAAGTCCAAAACACACGGACCGCGACAATCGCTTGTCATCTGCCGTAAAACCCTGCAAGACGTGCTGCATTCCTGCACGTTTCAAAACGTGCATTTCAACTATCGCCTTTTCGACATTTGCAGCACCAGGTGAGGTGAAATACTAGCCTTCCAAGTCTTCCTGAACGGACAAAAAATACTCTATGGTCTTACTTTCCATTAGGGGAAGAAGCGGCAGTGTGCGGGACTGAAGGGTGACATTACCTGTCTGTGATCCAGGAGTACAGTTATCTGTTCCCGAACATGTCTGTAAGGAGCCGGGCTGCCTGCGCGATTTCTCCTCTCCTGGCGGGAGAAGGTGATGTGGAATCGATTCGCTGTGAGACAGGTTTGGCTTGGAAGCGGGGGGCACAAAAAAAACAGGACATCTTCCCCGGGAACGTGGAGAGAACACGGCAAACAACGGATCGCTGTGGAATTAAGCACATTAAAAGTTCCAAAAGCAACCGGTAGAAGTTGGGGGGGGGGGCGCAGAAGGAGGGATGATGAAATGAGGATAAATGAAGCGCGGAAAACAAATTTATTGGTTGATTTTTTGCAATATTGTTTCTTTCACCGGGACGATCATTCATCGCCAGTTGAGTGAGCGGTGCGACATGCCACAGTGGATGTTTGATCAGAAAAACGTTATTATTCTCCCTGCTCAGGGCGCTCAGCCAGTTGGGAAGGAGCAGGAGGCGCCGAAGAGCAGGACTGAAATCTTTGCGATAAGGAGAGACGTTGGCACGTTTTGAAGTCGTCTCCTCAGACACCGCCGCTGTTCCGAGCCCATCAAACCGAGGCTCGGAACAGGAACGCGAAACCATCCTTGCTGCGGACACCAAGGATCTGCTGGGACCCGACTGTCTGCTGGCCTTGAAAGGACAGACGGACCAGAATAGAAATGTAATAAAGTGGAACGTGTAGTGCCTTACTCCGCTGCCGTTCGCCCGAACCGGTCACCCGCCTTTCCGGCGACACGTCCGCAAATAAAGACGAATTGGATGCACACTTGGTGACCACACGGCAGAACTCAGAACTCAATCCCCTGACTATGGCTTCCATGCTTGCAGGTCCTACAGGGGCCGGACCGCTTGATGCCTCAGATAAAAGAAGGAAATAAAAAAATTTAAAAAAGAGTAAAAAAAAAAGAGGCCTTGACTTGTATTTGGATCAGCAATGCTTGTGTGTTTGTGTCAATCGTGTTTGGAACCAGCGATCCAGACGGAGATGGGGTCCCACCCCTCACCACTAAAAACAGATACAGCGTACATCACTGTACGTGACTTAGTGCGCAATCCCTTAGAGAAAAATGTCAGATAGATGAATGAATGCATAAATAATGCAATAATGCAGCCTGACCTTCTAACAACCCCTTCAACAGTTTCACCTTCCATCTGGGCCAGAGTCGTGCTCTCATTAAAACTTACGGTTCTATAAATGCGTTTCTCGGATTCGAGTCGCTCTTTGTGCAGCTACTGAACGGCTCTGTCATGTCGTCCAGGAACGAGCCGCGCTTCACGTACGAAATCCCATTTTCTGACCGCTCGCCGTCACTTCATCTCCGCCCCGCGCTTCGCTATTTAAAAATCTGTCTTCTCACTCGCCGTTTTTGAAATAGTTATTCCTGGTCTGGAAAAGTCTGTCATTTCCTCTCCGTCTTCGCTAACTGTCCAACTTCTCACCCTCTAATGCGGAGGGTCTTTCGCTGCTTTCGGAAGGAAACTGTCAAATTTGCAGTTATTTTATTTTTTTTTTTAATGGACATCCATTTTACTTCATTTTCCTTTATATCTAAATCTCAGAATCGACGGCAATGGCTTCGAGTGAAAAGCGGACGCTTTTTCAGGGGCTGCCAGGCTGGGCTGGCACTGCTTGTCGGCTGCAGTACGGAGGAGGTGGGAGGTCAGATGATCAAATTTGATGTCATTTGTGTAAAAAAACGTTGAGGTGTGAAGGGAAATTAGAAAGAGTCAGATAACCTATTTTATATTAGGTTATGTCCATCCATCCATCCATCCATCCATCCATCTATATGCAGCTCAGGACAGCTTGTGTGCGCTATAAATTCAATATTGCAGCTGTCACCTCATACAGGATCTACTGCCATTTTCTTGTCCCTGTGTTTTTATTCTGTTTTATACCAGGCGGAGCTGTAAAACCACTGCTCAAACCGTGGACTGAGCTTACTGCACTCCTATATAAAATTCCTATTCAGCGAGCCTGTCTGTCTTTATACCGCAACATAAATAAACTAACATCATAAAGCCGGTGGTGCTCATGCTGTGTTGAATAGCCGAGTCAGGAGACGTACTCAAGGATCCCTGGAGCTGAACTCAGCCGCGAAGCTCACGGATCAAACTGCTGCACTGCAACGTTCCACACGGAGCCAGGAAAAACCAGAAGTCGTCACGAAATTCTCTACGTCAGTGAAACCTTGAGGGGTTAAACCGAACAGACAATAAGCTGGTATCCAGCTCCTAAAAACAGCCAAACAGTTAAGACTTTGCACCGATTACATTGTATAATATATACTTTTATATATTATTTATATAAATTTATTTATATAAATTTATATTTATATTTAATGAATAAATATATATATTATATATATTTACTTTTATATATACAGTTACACTGTAAGTGAGTAAAATAATTTACACAAAGGGTCCCAAATTGCATACATTCAGTATTTATACCATTGCTGTTCCCCCTTTTATGCTCATACACAGGTCCGTAAAAATTTTAAGGTCTTTACTGCATTGTCGAAGTATTTCTTGCTACGTTGAATGACCTTTTGCTTTAACGTTTTTTTGTAAGGTTAAATGTGCCCGGAGGAGCACCTGCAATGTCGAATTCCTCACGTGTCCAGATACACTTTCTTTGCATCTATATTGTCACCATTATTATGCTAAAAAAAAAACGGTTCCCACTCCAGTTTGCTTCCATTTTTATTTTTTTTTAAATCAAATTACATAGCCTTCCAGTAGTAGTCTGGATCTGTCCAGCACATTCTACCTTTCATCCCTTAGTACTACAGTCGAGTACACTTAAGCGGATACCCGGTAAGTGGATAATTCGCTTTACTGGATAAAAATTCCCAGTCCCGGTGTCCATATTCCCACGTTCATGACATTGGATTCACACTGTTCCTCCTCAGGTAAACTGTCACACCATCGCCAGCAGGACTTGTCACCTCTCAGCGGGCAGGCGGAGTCTGTGCGGTGCTGCACTCTCCACCGAGACGGCGGCTCCTGAACGTCACCGACAGCCCACATCGTCGCCTGCCCCCGCTGCCGGTTTGAGACGTCCTCCTCGCTTCAGAGGACGCGGGCGACGGTGAACCGCCTTCAACGGCGGCCGCGCTACGAGCAGCAGACGTCCAACGTGGTTTTACGGAGCCGAGCGGCGGAACCGCATTTGAATGTTTATCCGAACGTCAAAAGGAGGCGATTAAACTTGGGCGTAAAACTTCTGCACGGCAGGGGTACATAAGTAAAAATGAATTTGCAGCACGTTAAACGCAGCTATGGTTAAGTGAATATTCCACTTAACTAGATATCGTAGGTCCGGCCGCAAGGCTGTCCGCCGAAGTGGACTCGACTGTACCGAGCATCTTATAACACGAGGTCTGTTCCGACATTTGCATTTTAATTGAATGTTATATTCCATTTTCATCGTATCACAGCAGCCTCGCTTTATTGGCCCGCCAGCAGTCGGCTCCAAAACCCTCGGCCCAAAATGTCTCATTATGGAAACACTACACTTTTAAGGAGCTGTAATTTTTTTTATTGCGAGTGCAACCAGCTCTGTCATAATACACGCATTTTATGCGTGCCCTTGCTTTACGTGATTTTTAAAAAAAAACTCCATCAGATTTAAAGATTACCTATGGCCTTGCCCTCGTGTAAAGACGGTTTTGTGAGGTTTTAACCTGCAAATGTCAGTAAAATCCGTGCTGCTGCTATGAATCAGCCGCACTTTGCGGCGCAGCCTTGGTGGGAGACGATCAAGCGACACATGATGACCGCCGTGACAAGGTCACGATGAGGAATGTTCACGGAGACCCTGGTCAACCGTGCGAAAGCTCGAGTAACCCTCCTACACGCTCATTTACTCCTACTACAGCAGGGGGGTGGGAGTGTTTCATTCTGCGCTTCAGCAAATAACAGCCTAGCAATGGTCACACGCTGCATTTTGCACAAGAACAAAAAACGGACGTGGCCAAGTGACACGTAAGAAAGATTTTCACGATATCTGGCGAATCTCTGAAAAGGCCCACTGCTGCTTTCTCACCTCTCTCTGCCCCATCCCATTGACCCAGGGAAAGAAAGACCTCAGGGTGCAGTGAGGACCACGACTCGACCAGCGATCCACAAAGTTGACTTTGCCTCGGCATCCTCTAGTTGTCTGCAGAAGCCGAGCATCCAGAATTCTCCATCAGATTATCAGATAAGTCTCATCTCCGATTAGTCGGCGAGGAATGCCTTTGGGAAAGAGAGAAGGAGCTGGAGAAGCAGACAACAACTGCGGAAAGACAGGTGTTCGGGTGAGCACCTGCAGAGCAAGAAGAAGCAGCAAGGCGAAGGTGGCGCTCAACAGGTTCCGCTGACAAACGCAGGCGAAGCACGAGACAACCGCACGGCCACAGGTAACCCTCGATGACAAACACAGGTGTGACCTTGAAATAAAGATCCCGAAATACACGTTTAAAATACAACTTTGCAGCTAACATTTTTTGCGTGATAAATGAGCGGGGGAGAAAAAAGACGCACGTCTGCGGAGAAGATCTCCGCAGCAAGCAAACAAAGGCAGGAAAAGAAACAGATGGATCTTGGAGCAAATCAGGCCCAAACTCTTAGTGGTGATCATCCTTTGGACGCGTCGCGACAAGTTTGGATTCTCTTGAGGAGGCGGTGGTGCCTGTAGAAGAAGAGGACCAGCGACCAGTGGGCCGGACTCGATGACAGTGACGCTGGACTCACCGATTTCAGTACTAAAGACCTGCCCTTTGGAGGTGATCCTAATGATCGCCAAGAGCTGACGCTGCTTTAACAACAACAGGAGAAAAGGAAGCAATATTGCTCTCGATTTTCAGCCCATTAAAGCTCACGCCCGGCCAGTGGACACTAATGTTCTCTAATGGAGTGTCACCGAATGGTATCGACACTATTACTTAGTTCTCAAACGTCCCCCGAGTTCCTTCTCCCTCCTTGTGCAACGCGTCACGGCCACAAACCTGTTCCCGGGCCCTTCGGCACATTGGTGCAAGCGTGCAAATGCAACAAAGAAAAATAAACCCCCAAAATGGTGGCAGGTCAGATAATGGACTCAAAACGAATCGTTCATCACAATTTAATATTATTTTTGTCCCCTGTTTCCCTCCCTAACCTGCATGTGTTTTGAAACATTTCAGGTTTCTGAACTCCCGTAATGACACCGCTCGGGGTTTTTATTTACTCTGAGGACAGGGGGCGGTCATTTCAGTTTGCGAGGGGTATAAGGGGGGGGTGGGAAAAAAACGCACAGAGTTTCACCACAATTGCACCACATTCCGGTCACACGTTCAGCAGGACTGCCAAACAAGGCTCCGCGGTGATTCTGTAGCAGACGGGGGGGAGAGGAGCCGCGTCCGACGTGACTCTTTTTGCAGTTTTATGTCGGATTATTAGTCACTGCTGTACTGTGAAAAAAACAAAAACTTATTAAGGGGGTTTCCTTCCTACGCGCTCAACTCACCCACATCCGTCGACCGCTGGCCCGGGGCGGGGTTGCCGTGGTCCTCGGCCTACCCCAGAGCCGTAGCGTGTGAAGCAGGGAACGCCCTGGATGTGGAGCCGGTCCATCACAGAGTTCGCTCACACATACACACCTGGAACACGTCCTTGACCCCCCCCCCCCCCCCCGGGGCAAATTCCCGTT
>UFQX01000937.1:17587-28463 GCA_900497675.1 Arapaima gigas
TTTTTTTTTTTTTTTTTTTTTTTGCCAAATGGCTTTTGATTGTGTCGAGAGGGGGCGTTAATGAGCGTCTTTCAGACACAAAAGACGTTCAAAATTCAGTCCAGGCCTGCATAAATATTTCCGGGATCTGGCTACGTTTTAGGCGGCGATCCTACGATTCTCCGGCGCTCGGCATCACTTCTGCTAGATGAGCTACACCAAGGCCGTGGCCCCTCGCAATCCGAGCAGAGGGATAGAATGGAAACGGAGCACACGAGAAAATCCCTACTTAGAGAGCCCTTGGTGAAATTAAAGTGTGAAAGAGCAGGTACCCCGGTGTCTTCTGTTGTGCTTCAATTGATTTGCATAGTCATTCCAGCTACAAGCTTAGTGCCGTTCCATTCAAGGAAAAGCTCAGACCGTAGATTAGATGGACGCAGAAGTTTAATAGAGTGCAAAGACCCCTTCGCAGAAGGATGGTGCAGGAGTGCAAACGGTCCCTTGCTCCCTGGTGGATTATACCAGGAAGAGAACTGACAGGACAATAACCATTCATGGTTGTTCCCGCTCTGTGCGTGATCCTTTTTCAGGCCAGAAGGTTCATCCAAGTGCCCTCATGTAAAATGCACCTACACTGCAGGTGAGGGAGGTCAGACACGCGGCCCCGTCAGCAAGAACGGAAAACCAGTGTTTAAAAAGGGAAACTTAAATCCAGTATGTCTACGGATCACCTCTGCCTGCCCCGCAGCTGCCCTGTGAACCTCCTTCGCCATCTCTGCGATTCACGTATTTGCTCTGCAGGTCTCCGGGTGCATTTATGTCGGCCACACCTGGAGAGACGAGGAAGTACGTTGCTTTTGACAAAGTGTGTCATTGGCCTTGTCGTGCACAAGGTTTTACTTCTGCTCTTATTTCACAATACATCTACATACAGTACTGTGCAAAAGTGTTAGTCATGCAACTTCAGTGTCTGTTGAGAAGTACAGGTAGATCCTTATCGACCATCAGGGAGGTTTCTGATTGGTCCCAAATTCATTGTGCAGCCTGAGAATGACCTCAAACACCCAATCTCAGTCATACAGAATTGTCTTCAGCAAAAAGAAGAAATCCTGCAACACATGGTATGGTCCCCACAGAGCCCTGATCTCAACATGATCGAGTCAGTCTGGGAGGACATGCAGAGACAGCCAAAGTCTGCAGAAGAACTGTGGGCAGTTCCTCAAAATGTTTGGAAGAACCTACCAACCTCTACCTTAAACTGCATGCAAGTTTGCATAAGAGAATCGATGGTGTTTTAAAGGCAAAGGGTGGTCCCACCAAATATTGATCTGACTGAGGTTTTTTTGTCTAATGCACTTTTTAGAAGGTTTATTGATTAATAAGTGTTCATGGCATTATTTCTGGAACCATCCTCGCTTTATAGCATTTTTCCCACAGGTGTCTAAGGCGTTTGCACAGTACTGTACATATCAAAGGGTTGTGTTTTTAGCTGCAACCATCTCAGATCCATCCTCTGACGCTGCGGTCTACCACACCTTCTCAAAGGTGGCAATAGCGTTTACGGAAAGATGCTTCAAGGACAAGAGACAAAAACCAGAGAATGTTGACAGGTTGTTAACAAGTGAAAATAAGAACAGATCGATGAATAATTGATCAAACCTCCACTACGTCGGGGAATTCGTTTTATCTGCAGCGTCTACGACGTCATTTCTCCCGGTCTGTGCCGTAGAGCCCGTCTGTTGATACGTTCAAATGTTAAGTGTCGGTATGTAGGAAAAAAAAAGATTCTGCCTTTCGTCTCCAATTTACACAGGAAAATGCACAAACAAACGGCGCGGCACCATCCACTTGACATGTGTTTTAATGAGTCGTTCCCTGACATTCTGAAGAAATTAACCAGGAAGGACTCCTATTCTCCGCTTAGGATTCTCCGGATGACGCCAATTTAGCGCGGAAACGAAGGGGGGAACAAAAAAAGCAAAACTAAAGACAAACTAAAAACCAAAGCGGATTCCACGCTCTCGAGCCGTTTTGATGGCAATTAGCTAAGGGCCCGGCAGGACCAAAACCGCCCATCCAAGCGTCGTCCGTCGGCGTCCTTCTTCGAATCAGACAAGCAGCGTAAATGCTAACATAAGCGTCGTGTCATCCGTGTTTTGTCGCCTCGGTGTTGGGCACGTAGATTATAAGCTTTAGGGTGTCAGGCCAAAGTGACAGCAGCCATTATTTCTCCTTCTGCCTTGATATGCGTAACATCTTCAGCAGTATAAATTGCTCCGCTGCTGTGGCTCCAGGCAGAAGCTCTCTGGATTCAAAGGCTGAAACGTCGGCCGTGCTTTTGAGGATAATGAGTGGGAGCACATCTTTGTAATGGATGCACTGTGTTATTAGTCACTGCCTGGACGCTCGGGCCAAATCGCGAACCTCCGTACCTTTTAACTTGCCGTCGGTCAATTAAGGCCATTCGCTTCAACTGCGAACCATTAATATAAACACTCAAGATGCTAATTGTAATTCGACTGCATGACCTCCTTGTTATTAGTATAATCATTTGTTATTTGCAGAAGACTATCGTTTTGGTCGGGCTGGAGAAAAGGCATTTTGTGATATCGAGCGTCGCCTTTTCGGTAAGAAGCGACAACAACTGTGTCCCAAACTAGAAATTAGCGTAAGCATCGTACGATATCGTCGTTCGGCGTCAGCCACGGACGCGGTCGCGCGGATCCCAGGCGTGGACCACATTGACGGACGCAGCGTTACAAATGAAATTTCTTTATTTCACATACATATATGTTTTTTTCTTTTGTGTTTGTATGTTTTTTTCTTTTTTTTTTTTAACTTTTCACAATCTAAATGATTCAACAACGAAATGAGGAACTACTACAACAAATTCCAAATTTATAGCGGGGAGGGGGGGAAAAAAAAACCGTCGTCAGGAGATGGAGACACAGAAAACGTGACAGGTCACCAGGAAAGTCCCCTGGAGCACGAGACAGCAACGTAAAAGCGATCTGAAAAAGAGGAAGAAAAAAAGCAAATACGGGGCTTGTGGAAAAGAACGGCGGCGATCGGAAATGAGTAAATATCATTCGTAAATAATTTTACATAACTGGCATTTTATAACTCTTGTAAGTCCCAGACGCAGTCAGTGTAAAATATCTGCCGTGTCTTATGATGGTAAATAAAAATAACATTTCTGCTTCTCATTTTTTGTAGGTCTTGGGAATAGTGTATATTTTTCCCCTCACAGAATTTCATATAATTCCTCAATTTGAGCTGGTTATTGATATTCTGCAGTTCTTTTCAGACCCTTTTTTGATCATCCATACGGAGTTTGAGAAGTGAGATGAGACGTCTTGGCTGTGAAGATAAAAGGGAATTAATGATACCGACCGAAGTTAATTTAGTTGAATATTGCTAGAAATAATGTGTATGTGTGTACATATATATACATAACGTACCATTACGTATATATATGTAAGATTGTTTATATGTTAACATATTCTATTTTGTTGTTATTCTGCAGTGGATAAGCATGAGGCAAGACTTAACAAATAAGAGTAGTTATTTAAATACAAATTTGTACTGTACATGGTTCCGTAATGTCTGTATTTCCATCCTGGGCGGTAGGATTGGGTGTGGACAATAAAAATAGTGAAAAGCTTTTCACCGGCACCAGCGAACTGCCTTCCGCTAAAGGTCCGTCGGCACTGAGTCGGACACCAGTGGGAATGTAAACCTGGCAGGTTCACCGCCAACTCCACAATGATAGCGCGTCCTGTCTGCGTGCCGTTTCCGTGACGCTCCGAGGTCTTCCGGGGCCCTGCGTTTGGCCACGGGCTCCGGTAGCAATCCTCCCTAGAGCCACTTTGGAAATGCACCAATATTTTTGCACAGGTCTGTTTTTTTTTTTTTTTTGCCCTAGAGCTCCATCTCGGATCCAGCGGCTACATTAAATCATTTTCATGTTAAATCGGCGGGGTCCCGCCGGCTCCGGCCCTTCCGCTCCGGCCCCGTTGGACCGCGGGACATACTCGATATCGATGTTGTTTTTATGCTTTCCCTTCCCGCGACTCCAAACAAACAGGAGCAGGAAGCAGAACAGGACCACTCCCAAGAATGTGAAGCAACCCATAGCCGTTGACACCAAAATGGTCTTTAGGTCCAAGCCGAATGTCATGTTATACAAGTTAGTTCCATTGGCGGTAATGTTGCTGGGGTCAGTAGAATACTGAGAGGTCCTGTTTGCGTAAAGTGACCTATCGCTCACGCCCAAGCTTTTCACCGCTAAAGATGCGGACTGGGTGTCATTCCCTGCGGCATTGCTTGCCATGCAAACGTACACTCCGCTGTCGTGCACCTCTGAGACTCTGATCTCCAGAGTGCCGTTGGTCTGGACCGTGATCCTGCCGTTGTTCTTGCTGGTTACCTGTCGACGGCGAGGTGTAATCCAGGACACCACGGGCCTGGGCACTCCTTCAGCGTTGCAGTGCAGCCTTGCTGGCTGGCCCTCGTCTACGATGAGTGTTTGTGTCTTGTTCCCCCGAATCTTGGGCTTGATGCACGGGACGTAATAGGAGAGCAACGGCTCCTTGAAGTCCCGGAAAGGCTTCCCCCGGATGCCCTCTGGGGTGATACACTCGGGCTGCGCCTCACCAAAGTAGAAGAGGTGGGTCTTCTGCAGGATCCACATCAGGCGGCAGTCACACACCAGCGGGTTGTTGTCAATGAGGAGCACCTCCAGGGCTTCGGGGGCTTGGAACACACTGCGCTCCAGAGTGTCCAGCCGGTTATGCGAGACATTGAGAACTCTGAGCCACCGGAGGCCCTGGAAGGCATATGGTTCAATGTAAGACAGCTGGGCGCCCACCAGGTGCAGCTCACGGAGTCGAATCAGGTCCCGGAGCATGCCGCCCTCGATGTAGCTGATGCGGCTGAATGAGAGGTTGAGGTGCGTGAGGTATGGCAGATGCCTGAGGGCCTGGTATGGAAAGGCAGAGAGGTTGGTGTTGGTGATGGAAAGCGTGCTGAGGTTGAGGCCATGCAGTGTGTTTGGGGGAACCACATCCAGCGAGGGCCAGTTATCAATCTCCAAGTGCCGTAGGCGGAACAGCTTCTTGAAGGAGTACGGCTGAAGGGTGCTGATGCTAAGCTGCCGCATGTGGAGGCTGACAAGGTTGTGCAAGTGGGAAAGGGCCTCTGTGGGCACCACTGTCAGGTTGCACCGCTCCAGGGTCAACGTCTCCAGGCTCAGCAGGCCACTGAAGGCCCGGTGGGAGATGTAAACTAAGTCGTTGTCACCCACTTCCAACGTTTTGAGGTTGTGCAGATCTTGGAACATGTAGTCCAACAAGATGACAATCTTGTTGTCGCTAATGTCCAGCAGGGTGAGGTTAGACAGGCCAGTGAAGACACCAGTGGGGATAAGCTTGATGCGGTTGCTCTTCAGGCTCAGAGAGTGCATGCTGAACAGCGCACCAAAGGCCCCAGGCTCCACATTGCCAATGATGTTACCGCTGAGGTCCAGCTCCTCCAGGTGAGTATAGGTCGAGAAGTCATCGGGGTTTACTGCCTGCAGCTTGTTCTTGCTGAGGTCCAGTATCCTGGTCTCGATCGGGATGCCATCCGGGATGCTTTGCAGACGCTTCCGGTGACAGATGACGGACTTGGTCTGGGCAGAGCACTCGCAGCGGGTGGGGCAGCTGAAGGCAGAACCAATGAAGATGGCAACAAGGGCCAACCCCAAGAATGGTTGCCAACATGAGACAGCCGTGTGCAGCATGACTTTGTTCATACAGTCTACCATTTTGTCATGGCCCTGTAAGAGAAGACAGACAGATGGGTGAAATTAATTCAAAAAGCATCATTACTAAACCGTGCTAAAATAACAATTTAAACCGCCTTGACATTAAAACGAAAAGGTTACATTTACCATATCTGCATATTCTATAAATTCTCGTCCTACTTGTAAAAAAAAAAAAAAAAAAAAACATCCTGCCAGCAGGTAGAGCTACATGTGACTTTTTGACAAACACTCACTTGACAGCCCACTCTTTGCATCACTCATCCCTCTACATTTCATAGAGGAAACAGAAATTGATTTTGTGTCCTGAAAGCATGTTAACGTCAAGGTCCTTCTCTCAAAAGGGTTCTTACCGCGGCCGTACAGATAAACGTGGTAAGGTTTCCCTTGTGCGGTGCCACAAATGGAGGGAAGACTTCCAAAGTCGACAGCGGCAAGTAGCAAACAAACGGTCTGTCTTTTGACCAAACGGCTGCATCGGACACAGGAACCCGTTTTACTCCAAGTCACACTACAGGGCTTTTTGGACTTCTGCGGACACTCATCCTTCTATGAAGGAATGACAGACGTGACTCGCCGAGATTACAGGACTCCAGCCGTCATGCTTCACGCAGCTCTCCTCTGGCACGCTGCCTCCCATACTCGTGTTATTCTTTGGATATTTCTACGTAGAGGTAACAGTTCTGGATGCAACCCGCAGAGCAGCTTGCAAAATTATGCTCCGAGAAGGAATTGTGCAAAAGCCTTTTCTCTCAGTGCAGCAGAAGTGAATTCAAAGGGGTCGCTCTTCAAAAAGTGCTGGCTTGCATTTGTCTTATGATGTTGGGATGGTGGCTAATGGCGGGTCATCGGGTGCCTCGACCCTTTCACTTCTTCTTATAAGCTCT
This sequence comes from Arapaima gigas, assembly GCA_900497675.1. Classification (NCBI taxonomy): domain Eukaryota; kingdom Metazoa; phylum Chordata; class Actinopteri; order Osteoglossiformes; family Osteoglossidae; genus Arapaima; species Arapaima gigas. The sequence goes on from UFQX01000937.1 coordinate 24,257, forward strand.
TTCGACTTTCTGCCACGAAAGCTGCTTTTGATGAAAACAGCTACGCTCTCGGCTAAATAATAAAAGATGCCTAAATTATTAGTCAGGAGCAGACAATGGAAGTCCAGAAGATGGGCCAGTTCAGAACAGCTGAGCAGGAGAGGACATGGCTAAAGCAAAGGGAAAAGTATCTTGAGGCCACAATCTAATGACGGAATGATGGAGATTAAACTATATGGATTATCACGGAAAGTTAATAAGTGAAGGCATACAGGTTAATAAAACACGTCCAGTTTCAAAATCAGTTCTAATCCGAGAACCTCTTATGTAGCATCAATGCTATGACTGTAGGAATCGAGTCAGTTTACAGCTGAATCTGACCTCTGTGTTGAACTCGTGAGTTTTATGTTTACGCTTGTGCTCTGGAGGACTTCAACTTGACAAAGAGCTGCTCGCTCGCAGACCGCTGTGTCAGTTCAGGGAAAGACGAGAAACATCATCCATCATCACTCCATCATCCTTGGTCAAGACTCACCAAGTCTTGAAAAGACTGAGGATGGGTGTGGCCATTTTGGGCAATGCACTCGGATGTAAGTTTAAAGGACGCCCATCCTGAGAAGCACAGCCTCTCACTACGACCATCTCTGATGAGTGAGAGAAAGAGGCTGAAGCCTCAGACCCATTTTTATACCATAAGGCAGTTACCAGGCAACAGTTAATGATATTTATAAGCAAGGTTATTGACAAAATGGCAGACGTGCAGAGGCTATCAAGAATGTAGGTGACATACAGTACTGTGCAAAAGTCTTAGGCACCTGTGGGGAAAAATGCTATAAAGTGAGGATGGTTCCAGAAATAATGCCATGAATACTTATTAATCAATAAACCTTCTAAAAAGTGCAGGAGACAAAAAAAACCCCAATCAGATCAATATTTGGTGGGACCACCCTTTGCCTTTAAAACAGCACCAATTCTCTTATGCACACTTGCATGCAGTTAAAGGTAGAGGTCGGTAGGTTCCTCCAAACATTTTGAGGAACTGGCCACAGTTGTTCTGCAGACTTTGACTGTCTCTGCATGTCCTCCCAGACTGACTCGATCATGTTGAGATCAGGGCTCTGTGGGGACCATACCATCTGTTGCAGGATTCCTTCCTTTTGCTCAAGATAGTTGTGTATGACTGAGGTTGGGTGTTTGAGGTCATTCTCAGGCTGCACAATGAATTTGGGACCAATGAGAAACCTCCCTGATGGTCGATAAGAATCTACCTGTACTTCTCAACACACATTCAGGTTGCATGACTAACACTTTTGCACAGTACTATAACTGAGTACATGGTACCTCTTGGATGTTCTGCTACATCAGTCTGGCTGAATCATCAGAAACAAGAAACTGTTGAACTTAAGATTCCATTAACACTACTACCACTCTTAGGCATAACAACGCAGTGCACTTTATTTGATTAAAGCTCCTGAAAACATGTTTGTTTTCATCAGTAACTATTGCTTCCAGGTCTCTCCAAGCAGCAACTGCTGGGCCCTTCGACCATAATGGAAGCCACCTCAACTTGAAAAAAAAAAACAAGCTTTGCTGCATGTTTCTGTTATAGGAGTTTATTGAGAACAATGTCCTACTAGGGGTGCAAATGTGCCAGTGTGTTTTTGCCCAAATACGTGCAAAACAAAACAAACAGCGGGCGCCTGCATGATGGAGGTTGTCCCGTCTTAGCACGTCGAGCTGTCAAAAGCCGCTGCTGTGCAAAAGTGGGCCTGGCGACAGCCAGGAAAATACTGTCCTCTGCTGCTATTGTCCCGCGCTTCACACGAAGGCCTTCCAGTAATTCCCTTTATGCCATAACTAATGGGACACAGTTGCCGTACGTTCGAATTTTCATTAATAGTTACAGGAAATTTTATCAGTCAAATCTGAGCTTTCTTTTAAAACTATTAATGTCTTTTGACTCACTGTCTTGCTCTGAAAAAAGTATGGAAGAATATGTCCAGGAACCAGAAAGTAAGGCGCAGGTTTTCTGCTATGTTGCGTTACTGGATATTCGTGTCAGGTTGGCTAAACGCTGCGGTCTTTCAGCTACTACACATGTAGCTCAGTTTGTGTGCATTTTGGTAAATATTATTCATTTTAAAGTGCTGAGTGCAGCTATGAAATCCATTTATGAATACCAATGTAAATTCAAATTACACATTTGGGGAAATATAATGGAAAAGGGAGGATGAACGACTTTAGAGTGTAACTTTCATTCAGTCGGAGCTAATCCGTGCTCGTCCTAAACGGGGGGTCCCAGTGGTCCACAATGGTGGCATACAGTGTGGAACAGGGGGCGCCGTCGATGCAACACCAGTCCATCACACGGCGACCGCATAAATTTATTCAAACACACACGTACAGAGGGCAAGTCGGGCAACAGTTCGCCTGAAAGACGCGTCTTTGGACTGTGGGAGGAAACACGTGTGAAGACGAGGACAACGCAAACGTAAACCCGGCGAAGGCCGACAGATTCGTATCGACGCCTGAGGGCGGTCACTCTGTCGGAAGGACGTCTCACGGAAACCGATCGCACGGCAGCGCGATCCTGCAGCTCCGCCCCGGCTCCCGAAAGTGGGGAGAAACTGCTTTCAAATGACTTCTCAAGGGACTAACGCACTCAAGCGGCTTTGTTTTGTAAACTGCATTATTCATAACAGCTCCGTTCATCATTCAGCTGAAGTCCGGGGCTAAGCTGCAGTTCAAATGATGAGTTTTTGTCCTACGACTGAAGAATCCCACCTCTTTTTGGAAGCTTCTTCCACCAAAGAGAAGCTAAACTGCATAGGATTGTTCTTCTTACGACTCCGTGGTGCCCTTGTTACACCGAAAGAAAATTAAAACACCCAGTAGTCTTTAGAGCTTTATTTTCTTTGTGTGAAGTCAGCAGAGACAAAGGAGTGCGAATATATAGATATGCATATGGGGGTGGAAGGGGGTGAAATTAGTTCAGCAACTGTCAGTAAAGATCTTCCCATTTCGCTGCAGTGCATCGGTAGCCATAGTCTGCACTGCTTTGGATGCAGGGGGTATAATCCTGTCAGAGGCAGCCTCTAGGGGGCACACCAGGACCGCAAGCTTGAGGTCAATCACCAGACCCAGGGCGTCCGGCCTGTGTGTGTGTGTGTGTGTGTGTGTGTGTGTGTGTGTGTGTGTGTGTGTGTTAAAACTATTCACCCTCCTTAGCTGCTCAATAAGGTAATTATTAGGACAAACAAAGAAGGGAAAAAAAACACTCAGTTCAAAGCCAGAACTGCCTGTTTCCATAAATATTCCCACAATCTGTGGTGCTGTTTCCCTTTATGTCAAAGAAGACAAAAAAAATCTGATTATTCCATCACACCGAGGAGGTGGTGGTGCTAATATTGTAATTAAGTATAGCGACATACACACAGGCCCCCGGTGGACTGAGCCTCGCAGTTCTGTGTCGGGCTCCACTGTCGTCCCTGGCGACAACTTCCAGCTGCTCCTGTTTCGAAGGCAAAATCGGGAGCGCCCCGGCAGACACGGGCAAAATGAGCTGCCTTCAGTCTCAGATGATGTGTCCTTTTTACAATGCTAATTTGCAGCGTGTGCTTGAAGCCCCTTAAGAACAAGAAGCAATAGAGACCGATTTCGCTCACATGGAACAATCAAAATTCGAGTTGCGGTGAAGGTCTTTGTACGTTTACCTGTCTCTTTACCTACCCACCCATCCATTTATCTATATACCCAACGACCTGCCTATCTAGCCACCCACCCATCTACCTACCTATCCACCCATCTACTTACCTACCTGCCAACATGCCTTCCTGGCTTATCTACCTACCTATTCATCCATCTACTTACCTACCTACATATTGTAGCCTGTGTTAAACCCTGCGTTCACTAGCTTTTACCAGTGCTGATCTCTGGATAGCACATGTGACTAATCCTGTGCTCAACCCCATTTTGGGATCTGTTAGCAATGAGGGAAAACAGGACATTAGTCAGGTAAATTACCCCTGGATGTGTCCCGTGGTTCTGGAAACAATGGAATAGAAGAAAACAGTGAGCAGTCGTGAACATCTGTAATTGAATGCTTCCTCTATCTGCAATCGGTCCTCCTGCCGGAGCAGAGAGGTTAGAGGGTTCTCAGAGGGGGAGAAAGAGCATTTCCTCAACAAGGTCTCAAGGAAAAGTGAAAATGGGGGGGGGGGGGGGGCCC
>UFQX01000937.1:28504-153896 GCA_900497675.1 Arapaima gigas
GGGGGGGGGGGGGGGGGGGCTCCAATTACAAATGAGCATAGAGTCATCCACGAATCATAAATGAAATATCAAGAACTCTGGAAAGATACAAGTGCTCTGCTCTGCTGGGATCACAAGCAAGGCCTTCTTTCTAGGGGTTAAGAATAATAGTTCAGCTACAGAGCTGAAGGACCGGTGGGCACCAAGTAGATGTTATTTGTACTGTAATTGTCATACACCCCCGCCGCTATGATATAAACACGTCCGGTAAGAGGAGGTGTATATTTAGACAAATCGTCCAGGGAGAATCGAGTCCTTCAGACATATGCAAGCGTGCGCATATTTACGTTTGCGCAGAACTTCACCGGCGGTTCAAGTCTTTGAGCTCCGGGCAAAATCGTGACAGGGTGAAGGGATCTGTGGGCTCCAGCGCCACAGGTTTTCCCTCCCGTCTCCCGCCTAAGCGACCCGCGGCCCCGTGTCGAACAAGTCGCGGAGCGGTGATAAACAAAACCGTCTTGCATCCATCCAGAGAGCGCAAAACAACCGACGGTAAATTATATCGCTTCGGCCGACTCCTCGCGCCCCAATTTATGGGCGAGAAACAAAATCCGAGTTTACAGCTCGAGCGTGACCCGAACGGGTCAAGTTTTTCCACAGGATTTATAAAACGGAGAGCTGAAAGCCATCCAACAAACTGACATAATTGTAAGGACACCATCTTCGTCACGCCGTTTTGCTTCGGTTACGACAGGTACACAGGGGCAGGGCGGCAGGTGCCGTAGCGCTTAGACCTCAGGTACAAAACACATCGCTGATGTAGGACCCTTGACCGAGGACCCTACCCTGTATCGAAACAGTAATAGTCACACTACAATTTTAAGTAGCTTAGTATAAATTATAAGCTACTTTTTAGAAAAGAGAGTCACAAACAAACAACAGCATCGGAAAGCTACCGAATAGCGGTTTTCCGATGCGCTGTGACGTAGGGTAGCTTGAATGTCCTTTTCCGTGAAGGTAAGGGATCCTTGCCAGAACACGGCCAGGGTGAGAGGACGGTTTGCGCGTACGTGTCAGCTGCCCAGCGCCGAGCCCACATCTCGACGCTAAAACCAATCTGCTCTTCTGAAAGAGACTCATGAAAGGCTCTTATTGACAGGACCTGAGCCCACGCATGGGAAATCCCACCACCTGCCTTCCATCTCAGGTCATTATTCGCCAGTCCCCGCGTCCAGACGTGCCGACCTGGCCGCCCTCACGGGGGGTTCGAGTGGGGGGGGGGGACAACACGGCAGCTGCCAATTACGATGGGGGGGCAGGCGAACGAGCCGCCGTGTCGGACCAAAGCGAACGGAGCCGCGGTTTACCGGGAACACGTGCGCAATCACATTACCGGAGCCCTGAAGTAGCACTGAAAAGAAACAGGATTCAAATAAATAAATAAACACGCGCACAAAGCACAAAGAAATCCTAAAAGCAAATAATCATCTCAAGGGAGAAGATTAAAGTCTAATTCATGGTTACGTAGCAAGAAGCTATTGGATTCGCAGTTGCTTAGCTGCTTTTACACATACATAATTGATTCGGCTTCCGAACGAGGCCTGTTGATCGTATCCGTTGGCTTTACAGAAAGCTTATAATTTGCCGCAAGTCTGTACCGCATCCATCTTTAAATTCAAAGGGACTGGAGCACAGATGTGTGCACGGGAGTGTTTGTATTTATCAAGGCCTTTGTGAGGGGATCTCTTGAACCTGAGCGGTTGCGCATTGCCAGTCCAAAGGGTATTCGGAAGAAGGCCCGATAGGAGGGTCCGGCATGCCCGTCCAGCGCACCCTTCCCCGCATTCATAACAAGCGCAGCAAGGAGAGGTCCCCTCGGGCTGGTGGGGGCCCGAGGGCTGCCCGGGATGGTAACCATCGGAGCCACAGGTCAGGGCTCTGGAAGCACGTCGCTGTACCTGTCAATCTCCCCCACCTGCCCGAATCTGGCTCAGCGACCCCAGAAGAGCAGCAGAACGCGGAACCGCATCGTACTTTAGCTCGGCACGCGCGCTAACCAAAAAAAACCAAAAAACAGACGTACGGACTGTAAAACGTCACGCCTGTTCACTGTAACAAAGCAGTCAACTAAAAATTGCCATCACTTCCCCCAGCTGTTTCAAACAGACTTCATTTCTTTAAGGACAGATACTGTGCTGATGTCTGTCATCTGGCCCTTTTGTCACTACTAACCATTATTTCTACCCAAGGCGACAAAGTTGCAGATTTGTACACTACGCTGTTTACTATTATTTACCCATTTATACAGCTGGCCAGGTTTTACTGCATAATTTCACAGTAAGTTCCCAGAATAACTGCAGGAGGAGAAAGGGTTTAGATCCAAGTCTTCTGAAGGTAAGACAACCGGGTCTAACCGCCCCACTTCTTCCCGAAATATTTGCAGGTGGCCGGGCGACTTTTGTTAATCCGCCACGTCACGTTTAAAATCCTCAAGCGGTGCATTTAGGCCTTTAGATGGCGGTTTTTATCCAAAGGATCAGTGATTTGCACATTTAAACAGCTGGGTAACGCTAACCGAAGCAACCGAGGGTGACTTGCTTATCAATTAGTTACTTGCTTTGCAAACAATTTGGGTTCTCCGAATAGGCCGGAAGCCGGAGGAGAGAAATGAAGGGGTGAAGAAGCAGAAAGGAGAACTGATCGTTCGGATCGATCCGGCGGGATCTCAACCGAGATCCCGGCGGACGCCGGTGGAGGTCCGCTTCGGTGAAAGGCGGAGGGAAACACGCGGCCAGTGCTGCGGCCGAGGCCGCGACTTTCTGACCCGTCGATGGTCAAACGCACAAAGCGTGTTTGCCACCTCCAGAATGAGCGAACCATGATTCCAATCAAAGGGGTTCGCGTCCGGCTACAAACAAGCCTTCCTGTAATCGATGTCCCGCAGCTGGCTATCTGTCTTGCCGCTGACACTGTTATCAACCACTGTGTCTCCATGTTCCTGCAACAGAAAAGCAATTATGGTCCTCCATATTTTATCCCGGACTCCAGAGTGCCGGTAAAGAGCTTTCAACTCTTCCCCTCAGGTAAACCAGACCCAGTATGTTGCGCACACGCACCCCTGAACACCTCAGCGCTGTGACGGACACACTCTTGCACGTGGTCGCCCGTGACACCCTTTAAGTCGATTCCATGAGCTACTCTTGTACTTATTAGCCGTAATAATAATAGATTGTCGATAATCATAAGGCAGAGGCCTGATGAATAATAACAAATAGGGCTAATATTACTATTATTAATGCTAATAATTTGGTTTCAAGGTAACCTTTGAAGAATGACTGCAATTTCTTCTATGTGTGCGGGGGGGGCTGGCTCCGTCTTTTTAAAATCCGAGGTTTAAGTTTGATAGCACCGATTCCGTCGTAATCGTACACCCCCCCCCCCACCCACCCACTCACCTCCTCCGCCACCCACACCTCTGAGAGTGTTTCTAAGCCCTGCTTTGAAGTGTCCCCTTTGTCACCAAATGAAGTCCCCACTTTCGGAGAGTGCGTCCCGCAGGAGCCGGTTTCAGCCAAGCGAGAGCGGCGCCGTCTTGGCGAGATGAAAGAGGACGCAGGCCTCCGAGTCAGATGGTCCCCACTGAGTACGCGGGACAAAAAAAGAAACACCGGGGCCTTTATGTTTCGCTAATGTCGCGGGTCTTCCAGCTCCGTCTTTAATAGACGACCTCAGAATACCTGAGCCTTCTCGAAGCATTTAAAGTGCAGCATCAGACTGCAGAAGTTAAATTCCCGAGGCGCTTGCCGATCGCTCCCGATGATCTTCCGGGAGGACCGGGTAATGGCGTACAAACGTGCCGTCCGGGGGTGGGCCGAGAGAGCCGCTCTGCCGTTCAGAAGATACGGCGGGAGAAGCTGCGGACCACAGGGGGCTTTGATCATCTCAGACAGCTTCCAAAACACAGCGTGTTCTGCCACAACAAGGAGAACTTCCAAAACGTGGTACGGTCTGCTTCAAACAGGAGAACTCGGAAAGCAAGCGACTTACTCCCTCGGCTGGCCTCAATATCAATAATCTGAAGAGCCTCACATAACTTACATAAACAAACATCAGCAGTATGTAAGATTTTGCAACAATGGCCAAATACTGTATTTTTAAACGTCATCAGATTTAGGATTATATGTCATCTAAACTGTGTGTCTAAGGTCAGTGCAGCAGTACAATAAGCAGCATAAAGAGCCGGTACCTCCATAGTCTGTGTGATTTTTAACTGTTGTTCTCACTGTGATTAATTCTTTAAAAAAAATCTGAACTATTGTTGTCGTTGTTTATTCATTTAGTGATACTTTTTCCTACAGTGTTAGGTCTCTGCAATAAGTTGCTTAACACGATTTACCGGTCTGTAGAAGAGGGTCATTTATTTTACTGCAGCCGTCACCGATTTCTTTCCTTTTTTTTATAGCGATGGACACGATGCTATTCTCCACTCTTCCACATATCCCTCCGTAAACGTTTTTACCGACTTTCATAAACTCACAGTGACGGGAAGCATTCGGGAAGCCGGCGCGATGTCGGCTTCCGGAGACACCGTCGCAGGAGGCAAAACTCTCCGATTCCGGAACGTTCTCCCACCGAGCTCTCGTGTGCGGCGCGGAAGGGACCCTGTTGCGTCAGGACGGATGGCGCGGGTCGTTCATCGGGAGCGTTCATCAAACGCGGTTTGCTGATCGGGACGGACGAGGACGGGGATTTAGAGGACTGCGGAGCTCCGATAGCCGTCCACACGTTGACCGGAAGGTTTAAAACAGGGTCCTTTGTGGACAGCTGCTCGGTATGGACTATAAAATCCGGGCCTTCCTGACACAGTCCGTGTTTATTGTCCAATTACTGTTGCGTCTTAAGAGGATAATGAAAGTGTCACAATTGTGTCATTAAAGCCCGGGAAGGGGACAATGCGTCGGAGATTGGTCGGCCTAAGCAAACTTGCACAAAAGCGGCACTTTTAATGGCAGAGATGGAGCGAAACACGACCGAAGGGATTTAGGAAGCAACGGAACTCGGTTAAAAGGAACGTTTGAAATGTGTCGCGGCGGGAGAGAAAGTATTATTTAAACCTCGTAGCGGTTCGCAAGCACCTCGTTCGTATGGCGGCCCAGTCGATCGACGCACAAACCCCGAGCTGAGGCTGTACGAAAACCTTAACGCGTAAACACGAAAATCGTTTTAAAGACACTTATATAGCAAGTCAGCTTGGACAAAGGAACCGGCTTAACAAAGTCAATTGAATCTGACTGTTGCTCTCCAGAGTTCTGCAAGAATTCCCGCCTTACGGTGGTCAATACGAAGGGACAGCCTTCTGCGGTGCTTCTGTGGGGGTGTTTTTTTTTTTTTTTAAAAAAAAGGGGATTCAAAAGCATTGCGTGCCTTTTTATAGCTAAATAGGGGATATTCCTCTTTTTACCGACCCTCGGAGAAATAACTGCGAAGAGCCTCTTCTCTCTGCAATGGGTCCATAAATCAAAAGTGCAATAAAAAGAGGCTCAGTCACTACAACTCACTACTGTCTCTGGGAGGTTGTTAAGTTCCTCCGCGCTCCACGTTTCCTTTAAAATAAGGAGCAACCGAAAGTGCCGAAATCTGTCCGAAGACATATTGCATCGCAGGTCTTTTATGCCCCCCCCCCCCCCCCCCCCCCCCCCCCCCCCCCCCCCCCCCCCCCCCCCCCCCCCCCCCCCCCCCCCCCCCCCCCCCCCCCCCCCCCCCCCCCCCCCCCCCCCCCCCCCCNCCCCCCCCCCCCCCCCGCCGCCGCCGCCGCCGCCGCCGCCGCCGCCGCCACCCCTCTTCCTTCAGGCAGTCATCCAGGATGAGGTGCACTTTTCAGAGGCCGCCTTTAATTCACGGGTTTCGGCAATAAACAGCGAATATTGTGTACAGAACCACCGGCCTATTGAAATTATTATTAATGCATTGCTTATGCAACATTTTTATCCGGTGCAATTTCCACCGTTTATATAGCTGGGTAATTTTACCGGAGCAATTCATGTTAAGTGCCGCGCTCAAGAGTCCTACAGAGTAGCCCTTCGAGGACTTGAACAAGCGACATTCGGGTTATAAGTTTCTGTCATTAACCATTTCGGGGCCGCTTATCGGCGGTCATTTAGCGATTTAGCCGACGCCGCTTTCCAAGGTGACCTTGGCTCAAACCGCAGGCGGCGTACTACGAATACAGACGGAGGACCGGAGGGGCGACGGGGAGCTTCGGAAAGGTGGAAAGTCAAATCCCGTCCCCCCTGCTGCAGCACCTTTGATCGAGGTCCTTACCCTGAATTGGTGGGAAAAAAATGGGGGGAGAATGAAAATCGGCTCAAGGGATAAAAATACGACTTTGGGAAACGTTGTTTAAAAAGGCCGACCTGCTGCGTCCGCGCAGGGCCTTCTGCGTGTTTCAGGGAGGCTTTCAATAGGTGGCCTGTTCCTCCTGACAGGCTCACAGCTGCTCTTTGCGCAGAGCAGGGTTTTGTTTCTAGTTTTTTCCCCCCTCCTCTGTTTAACCTCGCCGTCCCATGTGCGGTGTATTTTGTTAGATATGGGCGCACTGCTGGCTAGTACACCGATTCCATTCATTCCTTGTCATGTTGCGTCAAGCTTAATGCCTCAGCAGATTAGATATGCAAATGCTCACATAAGAATGTTGGCAAGCAAAACCATAACAGGATCGTAACGTTCAGCCGACCGCTTTCCGACTGACTAGACCGTCGCCGCCTCCTTACAGTATTCCTGACCCATACGCTGCAGAACTTCTGTGGGGGAAAAAAAAAAATGCTTTTTTAAAGCAGTTTTCTCTATTATCCTCTAACCTCCAAGCTGTACTTAGCTGACCTTCTTATCTAAGGTGGCGTAGAGGAGCAGTTTTGCTGTGTTTTTCCAGCTACACAGCATGGCATTTTATTAGCGTAACAAAGGTGCAAATCTTAAAATGTCATGGTGGAAACTTAATGAATTTTTTCCTGAAGAACCCATCTGGCACTAGGAAAGTCACACCTGACACTGCAGTTTTGAATAGATAAATACGCGTTGCTCAGACAAGCACTTTTTGACCGCTCTGTTTACTCCTCATCCTCCAGTTAGTTGCTTACATATATAGGATATTGTAGCCACATTTGCATTTTAAGAGTTGCGAGCCTTTTGGCATTGACGTGTTTGTAAAGCGTCTCTGAAAGTGGGGAATGTACAGTTTTGGTTATCCTTTCGATATCGTGATGGAAGTGCAACGGCTGGTGGAGATAAGCAGCCCAAGGAGGACGAGGAAACGTGTGTATGGCTGGTTTTCCATATAGCTGTTTAAAACACTATTTGTCTCCATCCCGTGCTGGCATTTTGGAATTCCAACATGCACATTTTTGAACCCTACTTTTACAGTATACTACAGTGGGACGCAGAAAGCGGCTGTCAGAAATTTCAGGTTGCTAGTGTCCAGTTGAAGTTTACAGTCACGCAGTAGACAGCAGGGTAACGTTCACTGCTGCTGAAACCAAGTGGAAGGACCCAGGTTTGAATCCTACCTCCTGCTCGATCGAGGTACTTACCCTGAATCGGTACGGTAAAAACCACCCCGCTGTATAAATGGGTAAATCATAAGCAGCTCAGTATACGGACACTGCGGGGGGCTTTAAGGAAAGATAAATAATGACCGAGACGCTCTTGCACGGGTGACGTAGCTGAAACTAAAACTAGTCGAATTATGGAAGCGCTGCCGTCATTTACTGTTGCAGAACAAAACACGGTGCAGAATTGTATGCAAAATTATGCCTCGGGATTTTTTCACACGGACATTTTAAGCCAATCTTTCCCAAACAGCTCACTTTCCTACACTAGTTCCGCCATCCCTTTTACGCACGAAATAAGAAACACACTACCCCCCCCCCCCAACAAAAGCCTTTAGAAAAGAAACCCATTAAAATAAGGATCAAGGTTCCAGGTCTCTCCATTTATGAATCTGACTTTCACTTTTCATGGCTATTGGGGCTTTCACTTTCATATGAGCTCCCCAAATCATCAGAAATGAATTGGCCAGCTGTCGGCCGTGCACTCGATAGCAGGCGGCCGTAGCGCCGCCAAGGACTGACCTTGATCTCCCGCTATCAAAGACACGGACAAAAGCAGGTCCGGAATGGGTTAAAAGGCTGCCCGTCCTTAGTGCCTGCAGGCTTGGATAACCGCTGTGTTTCTAACCATCTATCTGCTGAGGAAAACAGCGGCGTATTCTCCGTGGAATAAATGTATGGGGAAGTTATTAAATCATGATTTTATTTTAATAAGCCTTATATCTCCTAATGATTCTAGCCTGAAGGAAAAAATAATTAACTCGCCGGTTAAAGCAATGCCACGGTGCACAGTTAACCCACTGTTTTTAGGGACTTCTGCCGGTAATGAGAAGGTATTTCTGAAAGGCTCACTGCCTGATCCATTATTGGAATAAGGGCTTGGAGGTTTTGCGGCATTGCGCAGACAGCGGGCAGAGGAGCGCAATCCATTCGCCCTTTTCCGCTGTCACCGAACGTCCTTCTCCCACAGGTGGGTGACATCCTGACTACTCGGGGGGCTGCCGAGTTACCCGCGGCCCGAGACCGTCGACGCACCCAACGTGTGGGTCCCTTAACCTGAATAGTTCACGTTTTGCCGAGAAGCAGGGTTTGACTGACAAAAGGAGGAGGAGAACAGAGGAAAGAATGTTTCTTGAGTACCATACAGTATACTCAATGAAAGTGAACCCGGTGACTCTACACTGCCCTTAATGTGTGAATATGGCACACTGAGCCTATTGGGTTCTGGGAGTGAGCAGGTAAGAAGCGGAAACAGGGATGACTAAACGGTGGTTTTATCAAAAAACATAAAACAAAGAGTGAGGAAAAAAAACAAAAAGATGCCACCCATGGGCCCTCTTGGCGTCGGTGGATCTACAGGTACCGTAATGTTCTATGGTGGTGAAGTCGGTGCTGAGATTTTGAGCAAGCGCTCGGCTAAACGCTCGGTCTATGTTCCCTCCCCACCTGTGGGTAGTGACTGAAAGAACGAGATCGTGGCTGAAATGAGGTTTCTACACCGGATTGTTGGGAGCTGTAACTGGGCACATCCCACTGGGAGAAGACCCCGGGGCAGACCCAGGACACATTGGGGAGATTAAATCTCACGACTGGCCTGGGAACACCCGGCAACCCCCATGAGGAGCTGGAGACTACTGGGGGAAAAGGGGGGTCCGTCTGTTCCCAATGTGACCCTCACCAGGACAAGCAGGACAGAAAACCAAACGGAAAAAGCACAACGTAAAATAAGAGCTCCGGGCAGCACCTGTATCCACGCCAGCGCAAACTCCACAGAGCAACGATGTCCTGTCCTCCATCAGTCCGCCGAAACACTGTGGTGCACCTGAGTGAGTAAATATATGTACAAATGAGCGAATGACCAGTAAGTTGAAGACACTGGGGGTCCCCTTGAGCAAAGATGTCAGCTGAGCACTAAGCACTGTGGACAAAACTGTGCTAAATAAATAAATGTATCCAATGCAACTAATATAGTCACAAAAAGATTTAAGTGCTCACGTTCAAGCTATTCCCAGGTTCCCTTGGTTTCCTCTGTACCTTATTTCCCAGGAAAGGCAGTAATACTGACAGAGCAAAGCAAAGCATAACAAAAGGATGGGTATTAACACCAAAATGACCATAAAATAACGTGGAGCGTGGACTATGGGTTACACCCCACAGTGCCCGTGGAAGGGAGGGCCCTGGGTGAGAGCCAAACAGCACAGCGGGGTGTTGACACCCCATCCAGAAGAGAAAAGGTGTTAAATGGAGATAAACCTTGATATGTGGAGAGCCCTGCTGTTCAGCTTGGACTGATAACCCACCCAGCTCTGCACACAAGCCCAAGGGCAGGACTGGGCTGGTTATGCTGGTATTTCTTTAAAATTCACATTCTCAGTCTGAATCCAATGGAAAATAGCCCGCAACTAGAAAGGCTGAACTTTTTGAATGAGTCGGAGTTTGCTGTTTTTTAAGTTAGTGGTGGTATTTTGGAAACTGAATAGCAATCCAATTTCAAAGACAGCTGCGGTACAGAAGCAATTATAAAAGCGCTTTCAGTTGTTTCTTTGTTGTATCAAGGCAATGTGCCGTTGTTTCATCACCTGACCACCCCCCCCCAAAAAGAACCGCATCACCGATTCATAAACACAAACTATCCAGAACACTTATTTATTCATTTCATGATTTCGTGTCTCCATAGGATTGTGGTACTTATCACACAGGAAGACAGTTGACAACAACAATTTAAAAAAAAAAAACACCTTCATTTCAAACCATTGTTTTGTATTTACCCATTTCACAGAGGCTGTCTTGTAAAAAGCGAGTCCAGGTTCACAAACTTAGAGATATTTGGTCGCATGTGGTGGCACGGAGAAGAAGAGAGATTTGTGACCAAAACATTTGCAGGACCGCGTCCCTAAGTGGTCTAGGATACTTTACATCTCTTGGTTTTTTTACCAGAAGTTTGGCCAGAAGTTTTTACCAAAAGTTTTAAGTTCCCGTATAACGATTTTCAGGCTAACCAAGTACACACATGCAAAACAAAAAAATCACTGTTGTGATTAAAAGCTCCCCATCTGTTAAGTGGGGTTATTTTGAAATGCGACAGTTGACTGTGTGTTTTGCTTGTATCGTCCCTGCTGGGTTCCCAGTATCTGGTCTGTTTGACTGGGCCTGCGATTACGTCACGATCGTGTTACCCTGTCTACGTTCCGAAAACAAGTCACAACATCTGAACCGCAGGAGGCGAAATGGAACAGCTTGCTGAAGATGAGCGAAGGGGACCTGCGGCGACTTTGCGTCCCGTCAGCCGCGTATTGTGATGTCTGAGATGCAACGCGCCAGTATTGCTAAATGTCAGCGATATTTGGGAAAATCGCTGAGGGTTTTTGGGGGTGGAGTTGGAACGGATAATATTTTTCCTTGTTTAAAATAAAGGTACTCAGTTAAAGACTGGTTTACGGGAACATAAACCGGGGGATTGGCGTATGTGATTGACGTCCTTCGCTTATATTACCTCCATTAAATTTATAGCTCACATCTGAAAATTAACATTATCGCTGTCAGGTTAAATTTGTCATTCAGAGACATAACAATATGTCTAAACATCCACACATCTTGAAATGGAAACCTTGGCAAAACGTATTCCATGTTAACGCCTGGGTTGTGTTGCGGTCAACTTTGACCCACGTGCAATACATATCTACCATAAATATGGTTTATTTCATCTGATTGCCAAAAGGTTTTATGATGCCATCATCACTAGACATCTGAACATGTTGAACATGTATAATTTTTGAGTTTAATATACGTTTTGTGCATCTATGGTGCGTCCATTTATATCTGGACACCAAACTTTGATTGGGGACACCAAAAGACAGCTGTCTCTAACCCAACCCTGGGGCTAATATAAAATAAATATCCCATTATCCATCACATGAAGATCTTCAAAAGCGAGCAATACTTTGGTCCTAAAATAGCCACAACTATGTGCGAGTGGCTTACGGTTCTCAGCAGGGCTATTGAGTGAATAATAACATATAAGGGAGGGATGGTATGGCACCACATTCAAAAGCTGAATAACTCCCAGAGGAGCAGTCTGTGCGCACTGACCGTGACCAGGACATCCCAGACAGGTGCTTAATCTCTCATTAATGGGGCCAAGTGGCCTGGAGGCCTCAGATTAACAGACATCACGGCCAGCGATAGTCAACACATCCATCCTTGCTTTAGCTGAAACCACCGAAAGTGCTACCAGCACCGGCACAAGCGAAAACGCCGGCCGGATGTGAGAGTGGACTCGCAAAAGTTGCTTCAGAGTTCGTGAGGTTTTCATCAACGTCCACTTGCTCAGACTCTTGCAGGGAAGGTCAAACACCATGCCTGAGCACCATCCCCCAGGCCCGAAAAATTCACCTACTTAAAATTTCATAACAGATAATATCATCTTTCCCGACATTTATGGCCGAAATTAATAGGCTCAATTTGCATTTAAACTGAAATTATAAAGACCCAAACACCTGAGTAAGTAGTGCTGATTCTGAGGCAGCTGAATTGCTCACAGCCCAAACTCATATGTACCTGGAGCCTGACAGAAACGGTGCAGGTCAAGTGTCGTGGTCAGAGATATGACAACTTTGATCTTCTGGGGACTTAAACCTGCAAAGGCCTGGTTCAACGGGCTATTCCTCGATGGACCGGACGGATACATCAAGCAATCCAGTTGGAAGCGTGTCAGTTCCTGTAAAGTATTGTAGCAAGTACGACATTACAGCTTTTATCGGTTCACCTAACTCATCGTCTGGGTGATACTTTCATCGACTTACAAACGGGAAGTTACTTAAAGCGATTTACCCGTTTACGCAACGCGGCGATTTTACCACAGTATCCGATCAAGAGTTGTGCACCAAGAGCAGGGATCTGAACCAGTGTTCTTCAAGTTTAAGAGAACATGTTTGACAACTGTGCCATCTGCTGCTCCCGGTTAACGTCCATTGCAATCTCTTCTGCTGCCGACACATTCAAATAAACGCTCTAAATCGTACTTCCGTACGCGCCTGAGAACGCGACAGCCCATTATTTTGTCATGTTAAAAATTGCACTTCCAGCCCCGACACAAAAACGAGTGTATTTCTGTGCCATTTCATTTAATTCGGCAAAGTTTTACGAAAGCCAAAGCTGTGTGTAATCATCCCACAACCCAGCGAACACCTAATATTTTATTTTAACGCACATCTTTCAAAATCGCGTAGCTCTGCCGACCATCTACACTCTGCTCCAGGAGGCTGTTCGCAAAGGTTAAAGAGTCATTTCGCCGTGATCTTGAGCCACAATTACGGCGCATCTCGCAGGCCTACGGCCACTGTGTGGGCTGTTCGAGTGCCTCATTGGCTCCTCTTGAGCCTGAGAGAAGGTTCGGGTCAGGGGAAGACCAAACCCTGCGTCCTACGTGCGGCCTGACTCAGTGTACGCTCGCGGTAGCCTCTGATTCAGAGCAAGGGGCAAGGAAAAACAATAGCTGCTTCCCCCACCCTCCTCACCTCCTGCTACTGGTGGCATCATCATCAGAGGCAGGTGGGCAATGTTCTGCATGTGACTCCATGCCCAGAGCAACCAGCTCCTTTACATCAGAATCTGTCAGTAATGTAACAGTTACTATTTTCCAGGATTATGCAGCAAATCGAAGCAGCTGTACTTTCACCTGTGATGCTTTTCCTAGCTTGGAATTTGGAACGAGTGGTCTGTCCATCCATTCGTCATCACCGACAACTGCTTATCCTAAGACAGTGGTCCAGAATCCATACAGGTTCCTCTTGGACAACAAACCAGTCCCTCACAGGTCAGTCTCACACACTCTCACACACAAGGGCAATTTCGAGTCACCGATTCACCTTAAACGCGTCTTTGGACCGTGGGAGGAAACACGCAAACACTGGGAGGACATGCAAACTCCGCACAGGATTCGAACCCACATCACCCCCCGGGGCCAAGGATGATCTGTGAGGCATCCGCTGCACTACCTCAGCGCCCAATGAGTGTTTGTTTTTTATACATTTCTCATTGCATATCCTAAGCTACAGCACTTAGCTTTGGTCTTCTGATTTCTTCTTACTGTAGACAGCTGTAAACAATGGGGAGAATATTGCTGAAAACTTGACCCAACCCAGGGTATAATCCCAATAAAGATGACACTACAAAGGGCAAGCATCCTTTCCTCTTAAAGGAGTGGTGGTTGCAGTTCTCGTCTCTCCTTCCTTTGTCACATTACTGTCACATCTACTGAGGTTCACCTTGGAAGCTGTTTTACAAACTGTTCCATTTCCTCCAGATTAGAAGGTCTAAGGGTCTCACCTGGCCTCTTCTGACACCTGGCCTCTTTTCGCAGGATTCTATTCAAACCAGCATCCCTTCTGTAAGTTGAGCAGAGACACTGGAAAACAGATGCAACACTGTGGATGGCAGAGACGTTGGTGCTGCAGGCCACAGCAGAGAGTCTCTGAGGTCATAAGCGGGACGGGAGGCTCAACACAACTCCGTGAAGATGCTATGAAATACAACAAAAACCCGCATAAATGCTTACTTTTCGCAACTTTCCTTTTAAACGTCTTGCTTTCTAGTTAAAGCAGGAACAAATATTTGCACTAATAAATGTTTTCCTAAGTCGCACGACGGAAATAAAAATACCAATTGTTTTTCAATTCCGAAAAATTCCACAAAGCCACTATACCGTATCTATTAATATTCTTCACTGCATTCATTATTTGGATATATTGGCTGTTGACACAGACATGCACACGTGAACATGTACACACAGACCGATCCAGAAACCTACCGGATTTCCTTCCCCTCACGCCGCCTGTCAGTGGCCTCACTGGGTGCATAGATGTTCTCTGCAAGTTGAGCCCTGTGTGTGGCCTCCAGCCTGCCTGCGCTGCTCTGATCTGCCACGGCCGGTCCTTGCATGGTTGTCTTCTGCCACAACACACGCTTTCCCTCTCTTCTCTTCTTCTCTCTCTCTCTCTCGCTCCCTCTTACACACAAGACAGTCAACAGAAATGTGACCCCTGACCTCTCTCTGAATGTCATTATAAGCCATTAAGATGCATGGGCTTTGAAACGACGAGCTGCTGCCTCGCAGAGTTCCTGCCCAATGAGGAGAAAGACCATGCAAGTCCATCAAGACCCCCCACTCTTTATTATCTGTTTTCCTGCACGTCAATGCTCCTTAACCACCTGCTTGCTCCCAACTGAAAGAACAGCCCTTACAGGGTCATTTACTTTAATAAAGGTCCTCTTCCCACCTATTCTTCCAGCAGCGCCCACCCCACATCCTGCCCCCATTTGTAGAACAGACCAGCGATGTCCAGTCCATTATTGGACGCTAAACCCTCCTCCCAGTAAGTGCACTTACGGCAATCCCTCCGGACGACGGTGAGATATCGATTCCCCGCACGTGCCGGGGTTTTGGTAGGAACCAAAACCGAAGTCCCCGTTCCTGCGCATGATATCGCAAACAATGAGTTCCTCCCTTGGGAATGAGAGCGTAATGTGAATTAGTTAAAAGGACAGCAATTTGTTAAATTAATTCTGCAATTCAAAAGGTATTTCCAATTATTTCAGTCTCAAATACGAGCCACGGCTGAGACCTGGAGGGGCACAAATTACCTTATAATCATACCTGGCGTACACTTTTCATTACCGCAGCAAGTGTAAATGCTTTATTGCTACACCTACAGTAGCTATTTCATTACCAATCGTGGCTCATTTTGTCAGAAAGCACCGGATCGAGGATCGGAGGCCCGTTCCGTCCACCCGAGAGCAGCGGCAGGATTTATCGGCACGTGCATACGGATGCAAAAACGCGACAATAAACCCAACACAATCGACTCAGTCCTAGCAGCACTCATGGAGAACAATACAAGGCTATTACTTTGGGGGGGAGGTGGTAAATCCAGCTGAGGAGAAGACGGACGGCGTGTTCGTTCGTACGGGAACGGAGCCGCTAAACGCCGCGGCCCCCCGTGACAGCCAGCGTCGGGCGAAATTCCCGGGGCCTGACTCGTGCGGGGAAAGAGAGGGGGAGACGGGCATTAAGAGTGAAAGTGCGCCGTACCCCCTAGTGCGGATCTACAAAGGGACTCCTGACCACGTCTCCTCTCCCGCATCCAGCCCTGGAGGTCGAGATCAGGAGGCCAGCTTCGAAGTTACCCAGCATTCCCAGTTTTCTAAGCGTGATTTATTACCGATAAAGCACGCTTTTTGGCCAGAGACCGAAACCTACGGGAGCAGAAGAAAAGGCCGGATAAAGTCCCAGGGCTGCTGATCCTTGTCTGTATAGCAGCGGGATCAATACCGAGCTTATGTTCAGCGTCTCTGTTCTTTTTGTTTTAAAACACTGGGATGAGAGCTTCACAGCTGCTGGCTAATCTAAGTGATAGTTACTTGATATTGCGTCAGGAAGACGGTTCCACGATCGAGGGCCGGGAACAGATAGACGGGGGGGGTAAAATATGTGAACAAGTGAGGAAAACGGCAACTCTCATGTTTTAATGAACTACTTTGTTTAGGTAAATGCTGGCAGGCCAGAATACCAAGAGAGGAACGCTTAGGTGTGCTAGAAAAAGCGATGGGCGGAGGTGCATTTTACTGCAGTGGCGAGGAAGCAGCACCGTTTTTTGCCCGGCTCTGTCTCATCTCGCCGTGCGGCTTTAAAACGAATGAGATGTTTCGGATCATTAAAAGTCCCGGCGCTCCTCGGAACGGCGACGTGCTGCACTGACATGTCAACGCCAGCGGAGAGGAACACACGCGTCACACGTCGGTCTGCTTTACCGTTTCGCCCCCTTCTAGTCCGGAGGACGGGCTCGAAAAGCTGCCACTTCCTCGCCCCTCCCCGCCTGCGACGTCCCCCGCCAGAAAGCGCGCGGGACAACAAACAGGCCCTTCGTCTATATTTATTACGGCAATTAATTCTTTCAACGTGTTATATTTTGCTCAGGTTTTTGCATAATTTATACTGTAACCGTTTCGCTCTCCACCTGTGCTGCAGAGAGGAGGAGATGGGTCCCCCCTCCAGCGTCGTCGCTCTATCACGATTCACAGAATCCGCTCACTACATATCGGTTTAAATAAAATGCAAAACCACAAAAGGCACAGACTGCTCTCCACGTGCGGCCTGAGCATCACTTATTCCCGCGATGGGTCCGCAACTGGAGGCACATTTGAAGGAATTGAAAGGAAGCTTCATATTTAATGATGGGTGAGGTAAAGATGTAAGTTATGCGCTTTAAGCTGCAGAAATGTGGTGGGGCGGATTAATTCGCGAGCAAATTTAATTCACGGAATACAGCTATTTCCCGAGCCACCTGAGACGGTGCATAATGTCCAGGCATAAATGCAGAGCCCTGTTTTGCTATTTTTGTCGAGATTCTGCACTTTTCCGCCGCATTAACATAGTACTTTTCTGGAATTTGTACCACTCATTATGTTCATTACTGTAGTGTAAACCGAACATCACACAGCTTGTTTCCGCCGTTGTCTTACGTCTCGAATCCACCTCGGTGCCTCTGGGAATAGGGTACAAAAATCTCAGAATGTACTCCTGCGACTGTCTCAAACGGGACGTCACGGTGACTGGACGCCAGCGTGACTCGATCGTACTGTGAGTCTGAACTGTATGTAACAAACGTAGGGCGCACGAGTGACAGAAAAGGAGCTCGGTGTCACATGTGTGACCTTTGACGGCGTCGTCTGCACAAAAAAACAAGTTAGACACAACAACCGGCGAAAACCTTGCAGCTGACAACAATGCTGATGAAAACACGGCTAGTTTTTGATACAGAGCATTTTTAAAAGAACTATTAATGTCGATGGCCTGCTCAAGGGAGAGCATCTGAAAAGCTGTGGGGAACAAGGAGGGTCCACGGGGACAGCAGATGGAGCAGCGGGAAGAGCCATTTTCCAGTTAAAGATCCTTCACCAACATCCTGATCTGAACAGCTACAGTGAAAATTATCCAGCTGGACAAATGGCCAAGTAAATAGTTTAATGCACAAAGTTTACATTGACTTTGACAAAGCTGATAGTCAAATAAATAAAGTAAATCAGAGCACTTCACTGTCTACAGTGTAGTATATATAGTATGTGCACGTGTGTGTGTACACACACACACACACACACACACTATACATAGGCACTATATGAGCGTGGTACTTCCAGTGTGTTATGTAAGGAGATGTACATACATTTTTATATTATGTCACATTAAAAATTTTAATTACTCGAGTTATATATGTATACACACACAGTACTGTGCAAAGGTCTTAGGCACCTGTGGGAAAAATGCTATAAAGCGAGGATGGTTCCAGAAATAATGCCATGAATACTTATTAATCAATAAACCTTCTAAAAAGTGCAGGAGACAAAAAAACCTCAATCAGATCAATATTTGGTGGGACCACCCTTTGCTTTTAAAACAACATCAATTCTCTTATGCAAATTTGCGTGCAGTTTAAGGTAGAGGTCGGTAGGTTCTTCCAAACATTTTGAGGAACTGGCCACAGTTGTTCTGCAGACTTTGACTGTCTCTGCATGTCCTCCCAGACTGACTCGATCATGTTGAGATCAGGGGTCTGTGGGGACCAGACCCATCTGTTGCTGAAGATAGTTGTGTATGACTGAGACTGAGTGTTTGAGGTCATTCTCAGGCTGCACAATGAATTTGGGACCAACCAGAAACCCCCCTGATGGTCGATAAGAATCTACCTGTACTTCTCAACAGACACTGAAGTTGCATGACTAACACTTTTGCACAGTACTGTA
This sequence comes from Arapaima gigas, assembly GCA_900497675.1. NCBI lineage: Eukaryota > Metazoa > Chordata > Actinopteri > Osteoglossiformes > Osteoglossidae > Arapaima > Arapaima gigas. Next base: position 46,885 of record UFQX01000937.1, read on the forward strand.
TGCATATAATTATATAGACTAACAAGCCTGAAACTTGGTGCCCACTTACATTCCAAGAGGGGATTTCACACCTTGTAATGTCCCTTTAAAGCCGTTTCCGACTTTGTCCAATTCCTCGGTGACCTCGACAACCCCAATTCGCACCCAGGCCGGGGTGCGACAGTGAGTTCGCGCCAGTCTGGAGAGCCGCCCCGTGGCTCTCTGCCAGCGCGCAGTGACCTGCTGCTGCCTGCCACGGCCTCCTTGAACCCTTCGCCTGGGGACGACGTCAGCTGCCCACTGCAGACGCCCACGGTGCTAAAGTCAGACACAAAACACACGTTTACCGCTATCCCGTGAAGACCCGGTAAGGAATGACCCCCTTTTTTTTTACTCCTTTTTGGAATCATCAGAAAACACCCCGATTTAATTTCCGTCCCTTGTCGACAGCGTACGCTCACGATATATATACTTAAAAACGTACGCTCCTAGAACGATTGCGTGGAACGGTGCGGGGCGTTCATTTTCTTTAACACAGATTTTGAAATATAAATAAAGATAAACCCGAGCTGTGTAAGAACAAGTCCTACAGCGTAGCGAACATGGGCACCGAGACACAGTCTGCAGCTTCAAAAAAGAGGCACTGTTTCAGGTGAGTTCTGAACAAGTGGGGCAGATAAAAATAGGTAAATTATGCAAAGGTCTTTTCTTCCCACCTAAACAAGAACCAAGGGGGGAAAAAAGGCTCGGATACGAATGCTTTAATCTGGAATTTTGCGCCGCGTAATTAAGAGCAGATGACATGCAATCTGATGGAGGGTCCTCGGAGCGCCGTACGGTGCGGATTTTATCAGGCGCGGAACAGCTTCGCCCCTCATCCCTCGTGCTGCTCTGACAGGCCTCTGTCTTCTCCTTCCCGCCTGTTTCCCCGCCGTGACCGAGCATCTTATCGCAAAGTAGGACTAACACAAATCCCGTTCCACCCATCTTCCCGTGCCTCTCCCGGCCTCCTTTTTTTTCTCCGGGAACGCCGCCGCCGCCACTCGGTTTTCCCGCATCCATTTACCCTGCTCCAGAAGCGCGGCGTGACAAGCGCAATATCCCGGGCACGGCAGAGCCCATCATCTGAGACCATGCGATGGCCAAATGAAAAAAGCAATATCGCACCAACAAGGTAATCGTATCTCTGAGGAGCTCCGTCAGGCACAGGAGAAACAATGTATGCTGGCTGAGTGACCGTGGATGGAACAGGTCTGGGATGGAATATGAAACAATGAGCTGCACGTGGGGGGCAAGAGAGGGAAATGACACAAAAGACAGGAAAATGTGGTCGTGACATTGCGTTATCCTGCAATGTCATTATCCCCAGATAAATGGACGGGCTGGAACGCGACAGACGCCACCCAACCCACAACCCCTCTCCCTCCGAACCCGTACCCCCGTCACGGGCCTGGTAGGCTGCAGCCCACCCAGGCTGTTTGTGGGAGGCCTGCCACTGCGTTTGGTGCTGGTAGCCAACTTGGCCGGGCCCCACCGCCCTCCCTTGCGTCCCGGGGCTTATCTGGGCCGTCCGGCGGGTGACGCCGTACCTCACTGAGGTTGTCGCAGGGGGCCGCCGGTTGGACTGGGGGTGGATGTGGTTGCAGAACGCCAGCAAAGGCGCTGATTCCAAGCGATCGGCTGCCCAGATTCCTGCGTCAGCAGCCAAATGACACAGAAAGCTGGATAAAATTCAGAAACGTCCCTTAAGCCAGGGCCTCCGGCCTCGCGCTCAGCTCCTTTTTCCTGGATTTGTGTCTTTTCGCGCAAACTTTGACCCGGTTGGTCGGTTGGTTTACGGTCCCCAGAGGAACAGTTTACGGCGCGTCTCGGTGACCGGCTCAGTGCTTCTGAGACCAACTGGATGTGAAGCATTTGCTGCTGTGCTCTGCGCGAGGAAAAGCTTCGCCACGAAAGCATCCCGAGCGTCCTGATGCAGATGCTCCACAGAAGATCCTTGGCTGGAGATGACAGCATTCCTTTGTCCCCAAAACAGTTTGTATTTTATTACTAGAGCCTCCTTTTCTCTTCTTATCTGCTGCTTTCATCCAAGCCAGCTACCCATGGTTGGCACAACCAGCACACTGTTCAGCAGGTACCACAAGCAGCTTCTGAACCTGGCTTAGTCTGTGTGGAGTTTGCACGTTCTCCCTGAGTTTGTTTTGGTTTCCTCCCACAGTCCAGAGATATGTGCTTCAGGTGAACTGGGGCCTGCCATCCAGGCTGTACCCCACCTCACGTCCTATGCTTCCAGGATAGTCTCTGAAGCACCAAAATTCCAAACAGGGTGTGTAGTTACTGGTAATGAATCAAAGAGCAACATAGCAAGGATCTCAAGGGGTTTGACCCCCATACACTTCAGGTTACAACCATATAACAACCTTCCTGTCCCCGATACGGATCTGCAGAACAGGCCTCACTGGGTGGGACAGCTGCTTGTGGAATGAAGGTCAGGGGTGACTCCGCCACATGTGGTGAGGATGATGAGTAAAAGTCGTCGGCGGAACTCGGGAGGGTTCTGTCCTCAGGTTTCACCTCAATTAAAGTCCAGATGGTCCGGTTGCGAGGACCCGTCCGCGATTAATGACGGCGGACCGTTGCGCCTAAACACAGGGACGCGCTCACAGCCCTCCCTGCTGAAACAGCATCTTACCACACAATCTATCATAATTCATGGGGAAGGACAGGATTTTAGCAGGAGAACTGAGACGCATTTCAACTGATGAAGCAGATTTCAAGCACCGTAGAGAGATAAAAACGGTATGTCGACGAACACTTGAGCCGGTAGAGCCGCGATCGAGTTGTAAATAAATATATATGAATGCATATTTGATAAATGAAGGTTTAGAGTGAAACAGCTTCGCATCGCCCGCTGACTGGGACCGCTGTATAAATAGTGATTTATCGAGTCTGCTCCCCAGCCGGTATTAGAGCCAAACAAGCGCCGAAGGTCAGCAGAATCGGCTGCCGTCGAAAGAGGCAGGGAAGGCTCCGCCCACAAGTTAATACGCGTAATGATTCATAACCCGGTGCCTCTCGCTGTCATAGTTCATTTTCTGCTTTAATGACTGAACGGCGGCTCATCTGACGGCCGACATCGGCGCAGCGCTATCGGGGGGCGCCTCAGAGGACATCTTTGGCCACCGCGTGGCGACCGACGACGACACTCAAGCTCAAAGTCCGTTTCGAACGCCTCACGCGGGCCTGAAACGGGCTTTTTTATTACCGGACTCGGTCGCTCCAGTTCACCCCCAGACTGACCACCTTGGCATTTAATTCAAAGCAGCAGACTGCTCAGTCCCAGCAAACGGGGACGGACGACACGTCCGTGTCTCGCCGCGGCGTCACATCTCGAGTCCTCAAGTCTGCCAGAACGTTCCACGCTGCACTTCTAAGATGCTTCAATCCAAAGAAGTTGCATTTCTTGTCTATTGTGTGCTGCATATAGCCTAAGGAATACTTCTCAAATAGCGGCGGTGTCATTCGATATTATTTATTGATGAAGGACGTTATTGGGAAATGTCTGGTAGCCATTCAAGGTAGATACCTCGAGGTTCGTCCGTCCTTTATCAGAAGAGGGTTGGTCTAGACTGTGGAAGCGTAGGGCACGGACGCCGACGCTCGCACACTGACAAGAAGGACTCTTCGACTGACCTAAAGCAAGTATGTACTCGTGGGAGGAAACCCACGTGAACACGGGGAGAACTTCGCGCAAACTGAGCAGGAACCGCAGCCTAGCGCTACCCGCCGTGCCGCCTACTTCACAAGTCATATCCCACACATGTGCTTTTGTTTGGTACATCAGGGTGCTGCTTGAGTCCTGCAGCCTTCTGTTCCAGCGGAAGCCTGTAAATCGCTTTTTGTAACAGTACGGTCACACTTCAAAACCGAAGCGTGCGGTTCGATTCGGCTGCCCAGAAGATGACGGCGGCCGCCGAATTTCGGCTGGCCGAAGTCGCCTCGCCGGCGGCCCTGTAATTCAATGAGGAGAAATGAACTCTGCCAAGGAGATGCTGTCCTTCTCTCCGCCTCGCGATAACAGCGAGGTTCTGCTCCACATAATTTCATACTCGGAGATGCAATGGAAGGGAACGTGCTTTAATTAAATTTAGGACTGTCTTTTTCATACATTGTTCTTTTCAAGGAGCCATGACTCGGAGCCATTTTCTTTAATAAAAACCACTTTCAGAGAGATCCTCCGTTTGGCAGGGCTTCAAATCGACAGATATTTTCCCCGTAATTGTATATCTAGGAAAAGCCAGCCTGTATGACTGTGTAGCAAGGCACCGTAATGAAGTCGCTTATGTATTCCGGAGTTCGGACGGCCAGGAAAGGACCGCATTAATGCTGCGGGCCCGCTGCAAATGAGACGGCTTCATCGAAAGAAAAGCGGGGAGGGGGTGAATAAATGCTTGTTTATCCTAAACTGGCATTTCCAAGTTCGAGAGAAAATTAGCCGAGCGCAGGTGTAACTCATAAACATAATGCGATATACTGGCTTTCGATATTTCGTTTCAATCAAAGGTAAAGGTCAGCGTCGACATCGGCGGATTTTGGGCGGGAAGTCGAGAGACGGCCCCCGTCGGCGGACATTAGCGATGCCTCGCAGAGCTAAGCGCGGGTGCAGGGATGCGAAATGGTCTCCGCCGAGGGAAAATTAACATGGCATCGATCGCAGATTTATTTTGGATGGCACTGTGAAAGGAGGGATACAATGTTGGACTCTTACGGCAGTTATTTATAACGCGGGGTATTCTTACCGCATCAATTCCGGGTAAGAACCTCGATCAAGGGCGCTGCACCCGGATGCTTCAGGTTGCAAGACAACTGCTCTAACCTCCATGCCACCTAATGCCCGGCGAGTATAACTGCTGAAGCAATTATAAGTTACAGAAACGTTTAAATTCACATTACGGCGCAGCAGCTAATCTGGCTCTGGGCATTCTCTCTCGCCCAGGTAGTTGACAGTGTCCCACAAGGGACACGAGCCGGACCGATTTAAGAAGCGGTCTCCAAAAAGCGAGGCCTCGGTAGGGCTTACGCAGGGTCCCTGGGAACGCCGATTTTCTGGGGGGCTTCTGTATGAACTCTCATATTCTCACCATACAGCTGGCAACTGCGAAAACCAGCACACTGGTCACCCAGCTGCTTTGAGCTTCAGTTGCAGGACATTATTAAAGATGCTCTTCAAGCCTCAGGAGAAAGTCGGATAAAGTTCCAAACATTAATGAGACCACGTCAAATTTGTGACCGAAAGACAAAAAAAAAAAAAACATTGAGACTACAGATGAACCTTCAAATACATCTGCTTGCAGTTATGATAGAACAATGGAATCACCGAAACCGCAAAATCACGCAACAGGAATTACAGGAGGGGCAATTCAAAAAACGTCCCATTAAAAGGACAATTTTACCAACATTTCAGCCTTTCCAGGTCTATGCTGAGCTGATACCAAAAGTCTTCCTTTTTATGTTATGTCCAAACTTGTCAGTTTTGTTAAATTGACCTTTTCCCCTAGTGGGAGTTGCCCTTTAGCTTAATGCAAGAAGCGCACTTTTTCCCCCTCACTATTTGCATAGATTTTTTTTTGTCTCCAGAATTTTCCTGTGTGTGTGTGTGTGTGTGTGTGTGTGTGTGTGTGTGTGTGTGTGTGTGTGTGTGTGTGTGTGCTGCACCGGTACAAAATTAGTAATGTTACATGGCGAATGTGAACAAGTTTAAACCCAAAAAGCGTCCGGTGCGAGAATCTCCCAGCTCTCATGTTCCTGCGAAGCTCTACTTACGCTGGCAGTGTCTGTCTTCCCACATGGACCACGCCTGGGCTGCCTTGTGTTCTTCTTTCAATTATTCGCCATATTGCGTGACGTGATTCGATCTGGAAACTGCAGCAAAGACTAAAACCTCCTTTTTTCAGCTTAATCTCCTGCCTGGCTGCCATCTCAAGGTAAGAAGGGGGGGATCTTCAGCACCTATGAGTAGAGGTTTTAAAAAGCTATTCATGGAACCAGAAATTATGCCCTCATCAAATATTATGCTTATCATAATCATTATGACATAATAATAATAATAATAATAATAATAACAACAACAAATAGTTGATTTAGTTGTCAAAATTGTCCAACATGACGTCCAATCCAGTTAACGCCAGTGGGTTTTTTCACTGGAGTAGTTTAGGGTAATTTCCTTAATACCTTGAAAGAGGTTGCGATGGCAAGAATTCAAACCCCGGTTCTTGGATTACGTGCGGTGAATGAACGGAAGGGTCTATCCGTCTCTCCGTCCCATCCAGCAAGTGTACTCCGTTTATTATTGCAGCTGTCACCTCACACAGGTTCTACCGCCATTTATTTGTCCCTCTGTTGTTATTTGGCTTCACAGCAGGTCGCTCCCCGGGGCGGAGCTGTAAAATCGTTGCTCAAACTGTGGGCAGAGCTGACTGGGCTCCTACGTAAAAATATTACTGTTTTTAACCCAGGCGAAGAGAAACGTGGACTGACGGACAGATGTCCGTTTATAGGACACTTGTGCTTGGTTATGGACTACGGGCGGGGTGGTAAATACTGGCCAACAAGACTTTACGGAGGGACAGAAGCTGTGAGGCGAGGGGAGGTGTACGCGTCTGGCCCGCTGAGCAAAGCCCTCACGTAAATGGGTTTCCAGCTCCGCGGTGTGCGCCGCATTATGTGCTTTAAACCACTTCTCGGATGCGGAATTATGCAAATGACTCGGCGGGAACGAAGGACTGAACACCAGCAACGTCTCACATTGGCTTAAGTGACAAATGAGGGGCGTATAATGAGCGAGAGACCAGCTCTGATTTTTGTTGGAGTCTCGCGTGAGACAGTCATAGCCACGTATATGTATGAAGCCGGGTAATGCGAAGGACGAACGTATGTGAAACTGGAAATAGGCCATCGCGTTGGTGTGGTTTGAGGGGAATAAGACATAAAGTTAGCGAAGATCAAAAATGGGAAATGTGTGCTTCAAAACTCGGCCTCCAAACCGCTCCAGTGAAAAGCCGCCTGTCCTCTAGCGTGAAGTTTCAGACGCGGATAATGAAAACTCACAGCTGACACGAGTCACAGAATGCGGGAAGTGCTGATGGGACAAGAAAAGGAACTGTATTAAAAGTGTTCTCTTTATCGAAGGGGGGGGGGGGGTAAAAAAAAGGGGAAAAAAAAAAAAATAANTTAAAAGTGTTCTCTTTATTGAGGGGGGGGGGGGGGTAAAAAAAGGGGAAAAAAAAAACCATCCAATAAATACCCTGGAATTCGGTGCTCATTAAATTTTCAATGTATAGAAGATCTACAGTCAACTTTCATGGAGTGAAAATATGAGGCTGCCACATTTGCAGAGAATTCCCTCATTAAAACTGCATGATCATACATAAAATATGTGTTAAAAATATTTATATTATGTCCCTAGGGTCCGGGGATGCTGCTCAGTGCAATACCAAATGCTGTTTAAGACTCTGATCTGTAGTCAGTCTGGGGGGTTAGGACTGTATTGGATAAAGAGTTATTGGGCAGTCTTAACACACATTTCCGCCACGTTCGGGTTGCAATTTTGCCCAGGAAGAAGCAAACGCGAGTGTTGTGGTGATGATCGAAACTCGGCCAACCTTTCTCTGCAAAACGTTATGGAAATCACAAAAGTTTAAGGTGGAAAGACGAAGAATACGCTGAAACCTGAAAGTGTGCGTCACAGTGACTAAGGCTTTTTTTTTTTGCATACATCTACAACCACCACCATTTATCAGGTAACGTCCTCCTTAGTTTTACCGTAATCTACCACGGTCACCGCCGTGGTTTTGTGTATTGACAGTGTGCCTCTGTATCGCAGGCCCAGCTTGACATTGACACCACTGCCTTCATAGGCTCAGTAGCACTATTTTTAAAAAAGTTATTTTGAACGATTAGACTTGGGTGGTTTTTTTTAGAACTGCTGCCCTGCGTCCAAAGAAATTTGAGTTGAATCCTCTGAACTGAGAGTAAAAACCCAACTCTATAAAATGGGTAAATCGTTGTAAGTTGTAAAAAGGCCGGTCTTAGTCTTCAGCTAAATGCAGAAAGAATAATATGCGTATAAAAATTTGAGTTTAACAGCATCAGAGGACCAATAACTGCTGGAAAATACTGAGAGATATGCCTTTTGAATGCATCTGGAGATAGCTGTGTCGTCGGTTGTGGGGTAAGAACAGCCACAGGTGCAGGGCTACAAAACAGAAATGCTTCATCATTAAACTTACAGAAGCCAAAAAATGGGGATGAAACTCTTTGTTGACAAAAGCATAAAACAATCTGAACATCAATAGCAGTGAAGAAACAAATCACAAAAAGCACAAAAGATCCTCAACAAAAAGCAAAGTGCCAAGCCCTGTCATTCCTCCAATTTGTCCCATTCTTCTACCAGTGCCCTCGTATCTTCGGCCACCTCTGTCCAGCTGCCTCATGCATAAAATTGGTCAGTTAGGGGCAGCCGGTCGTCATTCAGACACAAGTGACTCCGGGCCCTCGGAACTGTGTCAGTCAAAGTGCAGCTCCCCCCACGTCATGGTTCCGAAGCATCATCTCACAACGTGGGCTCAGGTCATCTGGTTTCATTTTGGTATCCTGGAACACTTCAGTCCTAAATTCCCCAGAACCTGCCCTGGTTGCCTGCCCCCACGGAGCACTTAATGACTTCAAAACAACCACACCTTCATTTCTGTTGCACTGGGACCCTAAACTGAGAACACCCGTCCTCCTCAGAACTGTGATCTACTACCGTAGCATGGTAGGTAGACCCGGTGATTTAAAAAAGGCACCATTTGCCCATAAACACTTGGTTTTTACGAAATACGTCCAGTTTAATTGCTTAACTGATGCTCAGGCAAAGTTTTACCTTCGATGGGTGAACAGCTGCACTTCTTCAGGGAGGCAATTCAGGTTAAGCGCCACAGCAGGGAGAACTTTAACCTGGAACCTTCTCGCCGCAGTTCCATTTCCTTAGCTGCAGCGGTACTAAACAGACTGCATTACCACGACACCGTGAAAGACCTCCTGGTGCAGCATTGTGTGGCCACTATTCACACAGCTCAACGGTAACTTTACTGATGGGAGAAAATGACTCTTTTCCAAACACACCTGGGAGCTCTCAGTGCCCCGTCGCCACTGGACGGAACAGTCGGCAGTCGCACACGCCCAAGTGCCACCTCTTCAGACCCATTAAAAATCAATCTATTCCAAAGCACCACTTAACAGAGCCACTGTATTCCTTTTTTATTTTCCCAAAGACGAATTACATCAAGTTTTCCATTCCGCGGCACTTAAAAATTTAGCATATTATCCCATGAGCTATTTCTATCCTTCCTCCTCAAAGGGAAGAAAAAACCTGTCAAGTAAGGACGGTTGCATAAATATAGTTTTAAACATGTAGAATATTCCACACCGATTTGTTATTGGTTTCTACAGAAAACGGAACAAACCCTACATTGAAATGGCGATTCTAAGAGGAAGACGTTTTTTAAAGACTTCTTATCTGCCGGCACAAGAGTGATAGCAATATTTTTAAGCATTCGGGATACATTTATATTATATAAATGTGATACATGATCAGACTTTAAAAACAGGATTTTTTTTTTTTACAAAAGCTACTGGTGGCTGCAAATCCAGTGTTTTTTTTCTTTAAGTTATACATGCTCACTGCCCAATAAAGGTGCCTACAGAAATGTAGAGAAGTATAAGACAGCAGTCAGACACTGTTGTACAGACCTACCCTGTGCAGACAGAAGCTGGTGCTGAGGTTCGAATCCCATTTCTGCTCTGGTACCCCTCATTAGGTTTCTCACCCTGAACTGACATGGTCAGAACGCCCTGCAGTGTAAAAGGGTAAATAACTGTAAAACAGACAAAGCCAGCTAGATAAAGGTTGGCAATGATCACAATGTTGACAAGAATTAGAAAAAGAACCTTTAAAGGTGTGACATCCAACAAAGTACTGCTTTAATCACTGCAGTGTTGGATCACAGCTCAGTAACCTGGGGAGTACTGGTGCCTCGTAGTCCCTGAGCTGTGGGTTCGGGCGTCGATTCAGGTCTGGCTCTGTTGAGCGTGTTGAGTTTGTGTGTTTCCAATCCAAATAAGACAATAGCAAACCACTGCCATGCTCTTCTTAAGCATGAACGCCACTTGAGCGGCCGCCGCGATTCAAATTCAGTTCGACAGCACTTACTCTACCCTACTATTGAGTTATAATATCTCTGCTGTTTCTTGCATCATTTCGGTGTTTCAAATGTCTTAGCAATGGAAGAAAAACAAAACCTCAAACACAAGCTGAACAGTACAGCACCACTAGTGCGAAAATGATAGATTAAGAATCCTCCCCTTGGGAAAGTTATCAGTGGTTTGTTTGTTTTGTATGGGCTTCCTTGAGGATCCCAGGTTTCTTATTTCCGAAGAGAACCTCCCAAGGCGTGACTAAGCATTGACTCCTGCAGTGGGCTATGGAATCTCATACAAGGACAAATGGGGAAGCCAGCTGAGATGCCCCAGAAATACGAACAACCTACAACAGGACTAATCACTTCATAAGCACTTATTGTGTTCAGAACGTTCTGGGGGACGAGCGTTGCGGAAGTTGTTTCTGATTCAGCTGCACTTTCAACAAACGGCAATTTCCAGTAGCTACAAATGCGAATGTGTCGCTTGAAAATCGCAATTAAAGGAAAACGGATTCGGAGTCATCAGAACGGGAGATCTGAAGGTTTGAAGAGTCGCCCGTTCATTTGCCGTGACTGTCTGCTCAGGTGCTCAGGCACCTGGAGCCTGGCAGTGGTGAAATTAAAGTCCCCGGAAGGGCTGTGCGGTCATGAGGGAAGCCTTGGCTCTCAGACCCACATCGCCGCAGAGCGGAGCTGGTGGCCCAATCAAGACGTTGGATGTTAGACACCACGACCTGAGGGCAAACCATTTGTCTGAGTGAGAAATAACCACAGATTGGGTGAAATGTTCCGCCGGACTGTCGCGAGTGCAATCTGTACAAAGCGCCCCGAGTGTCACCGACTCCACAGACGTCAACGCGAGAATCTCAGGTTAACCGACGACGGGCCAACTAGGTTTAAATCACATACACTTACATCGCAAGACAATATGCAGGCTGCTGCCCAACTTTGCAGCAAGACTGTGTGCAACAAAGGCATCGTCTGTTTATTCTTCTGGTTGTTGTGCGTTGGAGATCACGGATGATACTTTGAGCTCATTAATCGCTAATTTGCTCTTCCTTTCAACGTGTTTCCCTCAGCCGCTTCCTTTGTGTTTATCAGCATTGTTTTAATTAGCCTTTTCAAGTTGGAAACTTAAAAATAAACTCCCTGCCCACATTCCATTAATATGCTAATAATAAATTAGAGAAGTCAAGTTTTGTTGCATCTGCGATTAACTGTCAATAACTGGTTCGTACGACTATGTTCTTGCAGCACAGAAGGCTCGGAGTGTCACGTTGAAGAGAATAAGCAGACGTGCGCAGGCACAAATGCGACGAACTCCGTTTATTGCGAGGGGCGTTCCTAAGTCGTGGTCACAAGGCAGGCGAGGTTCGGGTCCAGTAAACAACTCGGTGCAGGCAGACAGTAAAGGGTGAGACTAAATCGGTGATCAGGTACAGGCAAAGGTCGGTAACAAATAAGACTGGGAAGATGACTGCTCGGTACGCACACATGAACCACGGGGCGATACTTTGCATCGGTCTGTCGGCAAGCGCCGATCTAAGTAGGTTGTGCCTAAGAGGATGCAGGTGCAGGTGATCAGGAATCAGGAGGGGCGGAGTCCGGAGCCGGGGGCGTGACACGGAGTGTGTTAGTCTCGAGACGATCCGTGTGAGGCGGGCGATCCAAATTGTCCTTTCCCTCTCTGCGACGGGATTAAACGTGCACGTTTTTAACGGAACACCTGGACTTTTCTCGAAAAATTGCGCGGATTCCTGCACTGATGCAAGCGCGGCTCCGCGTCGAATGTGTCTGGAAGTGCAAGCCGCCGCACTCCCGTCTGGGAAAGAAAGACTCTGCTCATTTTGTTTAGAAGATTTCGGGCTTAAGTGGAGTGGGATGGCCAGAGGGTAGGACCCCTTTAAAAGCACCAGTCCGTAGAAGGAGTGAGTTTTGCAACGCTGACTTTAGCTCAGCGCAAAGGGAAAGAGAGAAACGCCGACGTGGCGACGAACGTGGTTGGAATTAAACGTGACGTTCACGGAAGTGACAGAAGGGCAAAAATTTACACGGCGTTTCAAAAAGGATCGCGCGATCTGCTCAGAAACGTGGGCCAAAGAATTCCGGAGTGGGGACGAGGGGGACACAAAAATATGACAAACGGTGCTCCAGGTGTGGATTCATGTGACAGTCTTTTCAAGGAGAACAAAGGAAGGAGAAGCTGGAGACACTGTAAGGAGACCACTAGGGTGTTAGCAGGGCGGTGGGTAGCTTGGGGGGAGATTGATTTTACAGGTGGGGTCGATAGTGGGCCACTGAATAAACACACATCAGCTCTGCAATTGATTTCTCCAATTTCACCTTATTCCCCCATCGCAGCCCACTATGCAGACCTTCTCAAGTGCACCGCAGTCCACGGCTGTTTTTCTGGGAGCCGGAGGTTGGGTGTATATCAATTTTTGGCCTAATCCCTTTAGATGTGTGCTTTCCTAACACCTTCCGAGCCTTATTTCTGTCCAGAGACGATTAGATGAACCCAGAACACAAACGTTTGCCCTGTGGGAATCCAGCCTTAAGAAGGAACAGCTCTTGCGGCTTGTCGTTTGAAAGAAATAACAAAGAGTAAAACGAACAGAGTAAAAAGCAGAAGCACGCCTCACTCTGGCAGCTAATCTTAAACTTCCCAGCTCACTGTCTCGGTGGGGTAGGAGAGCAGAGAAAACCCTGCAGCCTGCTGGTTCAAATGCTGTCAGGAAAAATGACCGTACGTGTCATGTGGAGGTTGGGCGAATGTGCCCCATCTACTAGGAGTTTAAAAAAAGCCCATCCTAGGGAGAGAGAAATGTGAAATACTAGCGCCTGAGAGAAAAGGACCCCCAGATTTGTTTGGAAGACGTTTTTCAGAAGGAAGTTCAAAGGAGGATCTCTAAATATAGCGGCGGCGATGGCAGCGACTGCTGTGGGCTGCGAACGTAAGACTCAGGACTGACAGGTGCTCTTTAAGGCCACACATCGCATTACCCAGAGCTCCACTAGTCGAGGGTGGTGCGCGACGGGGAACCTTCCAGATGCACTGCACTGAAAAACCTGCCTTGGAAGCACTATAAATTTTAATGTTTTCCGTGAACAAACACGCACCGTTCTGCAAGTGAGCACATTTACCACCTGAAAGGGGTTCTTGTGTAATGTCTGAAAATTTTTTTGGGACTGCAAGGACTGGTGATACCGAAACGTTCATTTCGGACTAGTGATACGTACAAGCTTGCGGAGACCATCACTAGAGTTTCGGCTGTTGCTTGAAGTCCTCCATGAAGAAGATATGGTTCAGCCACATCTGAATAGTCAAATGATACTGGTTCGTAAGGTATTTTATATATATATTCGTCAAATAAAGTCTAATTTTGGACCTCCGCTTCCTTTGCTTGCTGCTACTCCCCAAAAAGGGGTTGTAGGAAGAGGAACGATGCTTTCTTCTCAATCATTGAAGGTACCCACGCTCTATCTATCGATCTATCTATCCATCCATCTCAGGACCAACTCCATCTACTAAACCTAAACCTAATAGTCACACAGCACATCTGGAATTACCCTGCATCTTGCCCGGAGACTAAAACTCAAAAAGCAGCTGAAACCACAAGGAATACAAGTGATATCGGAGATATCGACACGACACGAAGACCTACAAACTAGTCCTTCCGGGCCTTGGACACCTGCAAATAGAAGGATCCTGACAAAATTTCCAAATTAAAAAAAAGCTGAGACCCACTCCCCCCCAGCCCCCACAAACAAGCCATTTACACATAAGAAAAAGTGTCAAACTGATTTCATTTTCACACAGATATACAGCCACTTCTCAGCCATTTCACAGAAGTCCAGAAATATTTTCCATACTACTTTAGACACTGCATACATTTTTAACATTAAAGAAGGTAATTTCTTTAAACCAATTTGAAAAAAAGACAAAAAAAAGTTACCTGCAGTCACGTGGCCAATTTGCTCACAAAGGACCAAGAGTATTTAATTCTAGAGGAGCACAGTTCTATTATGGAGCATCGCAAAATGAGCCTCTGCCAAAGTGGCTAGCTGGCCGACTCACACCCCAGTACGTTATTCAAGGCAAATTGCATTTATTTTGTTTTACGTCGGTTGTTTGGAAATGTATCATTTTCCATTGTCCGTCACTAGTAACAGCTACAGGGATTCTGCCAACTGCGCTTGGATCCAGTGGCTTAAATCTTTTCGCATATTACGCCACTAATGTATTAGAATTAGACATTTTCCGAGACAGACGGAGGGAGAGACAGAGCAAAGCGCAATAAAGATGTGCTTCGACAGAGGGAGGAAGAATGAATGTATGAAAAGTTGGTGTATAATCACCAAGCATAAAGACTAAGATTATGAAGCCAGCAGGGCTCCAGGAAATGCAAGTATGTGATCAGGAAAAAAAAAAAAAAAAAAAAAAAGATTCCCGTGATGAAGGAGCGATACATTGTTAGAGAAAATATAGTCTTTTATAGTCTTAAAGCTGATCATAGTAAGCCAGATTACAGAGTTGAACGGCAGAACAAGCAGGATTGCGAACGCACGCAAGCAACCCCCTTCTTTAAACCGTATCCGACTCCGAGAAGTCTGCCAGCTCCTTAATCCAGCTATCCACGAGGCCCGAGCCACAATAATCTTATCTGGGCCTGATGAATGTGCAGGATGTTGCAGAATGCTTGTACAAGCACAAACGTATCTGCCTTGTTTATCTTTGCCAGAATAAACGAGTAAAAACACAAATGCATCTCCAGAGCGTCCACTTAATAGGAATCTCGACGGACATCGGCGGCGCTCGGGTCGAAAGCAAACAATGCCCACGGAAAGAATGGTTTTACGGGCGTTTCAAGCAGAGAGGACGATCTTTCATTTGCAATATCTGAAGTGCTGGCTTGGAGCGATGCTCCTTTCCACGGGGAGAGGGATGACTCACACGCACCCAGCACCTTCTGCCCGTTATTGCCGAGCAGCCAGTGGTGCTTTTCTGAGGTCGGCGACCTGCTCCTGCACTGACTTAATAGGTGTCTTTACCGTGCATCACGTAGGCCTCCAAAACACCTTTTGAGGATGGTGTGTAAATGAAATACCGTCGCCCCGTCAGTCGACGGAACCGGGAGGGGCGGTGAAGCTCCCAGGTGCTGTTCTGTTTCAGCCAACGGGCTGAAAAGTCGACGCCAAGGACAAAGCCAGGACGGGCGCAGGTAGGCCGCCACGCCATCGTGCTCCTGCCGCCAGTGCTGCTCAACGTAAACAAACCCATACAAACGACAGCAGAAGATCAGAATGAACAAAAGTGGAAAAGTTCCAGGTAGATCAACTGCTACTAATGTACACGCCGTGGTTTTGCTAAAAGCTCAAGTTTGGAGGGTTTCGATTTGTTTCAGATGCCAGAAAGACGTAATCCACGACAGCATCACTTCAGGTCACAGGTTTGAATATCCGCTCGGTGCCGGTGTGTTTCGGATCAGGGTACGGCACCCGAAACTGATACAGTAAAAACGATCCTTGCACGTAAAGCGGTAAATCGGTATAAGCAGCATAATATCGAGTCGCATGGCAAGTTGCTTTGCGGGAAAGCATTAGCAGAACGATTTAATACCGGGGTGTTTATGAGATATCAAACTGAGAACCGACTCCGCGTCACAGGGTCATCACCATCTTTCCCACAGCCGCGTCGCCCATCGTGGCGTTTTCTCTGTCTTATTAACGCATTGCGATAAACTGCCGTTTTCTCCAACAATACGGCGGAATTCGCTTTGTTATCTGCTCTTCCGTGTTCCTTCGCAGGCAACAGACCCGCAGCGGCAGCCAACCCAGAACGCCGCCACACGGCTGATAAAAATACCCCGGTGCAAACGTACGTTTCTGAGTATTGTTTCCTTCTATTTCGGCGTTCAATGCATCTGATTGCGTGTTCAAGTGGCGAGCGAATGAGTCATATCTAGAAACTGTGATGCTGTATAATTGTCAGAAAACTCCAGAAAACAATGTTCTTTAAAGGAATATTGTTTACTTTTAATCGTCCGCATTTACGCTCCGCCTGCTGTCCGACACAGCTTTTTCAGAGGTTAGCGTGACTTGCAGAGGACCCTCCCCATCGCCGTGAGGGAAGCCCCGGCTACGAGTCTCTCACACACACACACACACACACACACGCACACGCGCACGCGCACACGCACACGCACACGCACACGCACACGCACACGCACACACACACACACACACACACACACACACACCATTCAATCCAATGTTTCCATCCCACCAAGTCAACCTCCATCCGAACCCCATTCCATCATCTATGCCCCTATGGATGCCCTGCATCCCCCACTGGGTCCCACCCTCACAACCTGCTGCACAAAATGTGAAAGTCAAGAAACATCAAGGTCAAGTGCAATGGAGGAGTATGACTGGCTTCACTCCAGCATCAGTATGTACAGTAAAAAAGAGGTGAGAGGCACGACAGCTAGAGACTGGATTTACGATGGGAGAGGGGAGAAGCTCCTGTGAACACACTGGCCCGCATCTCCGCTCTGCCACTCTCCTCCTGTTTACAAAACTATAAATAGAAAATGCAAAAAAGGAGTTTGGTATATAGTTTGAGTACATCTGCTGCTGCTGGCTCCCTGCTGCTCGCCCTCCCCACGCTCACCAACCACAGCACAAACGCAAGCACCACCCCTCCGCTCTTCCCACCCAGATGGGTTGATAAAGATGATAAAGGGGGAGAAACGGGCCTCCTTCCTGCTTCCTAAAGCTATGTGCTGGCTAATAAGTTTCAAACTGGAACCAGGAGGCACCTTCCCCTCCTCCAGTGCCTCATTGCACTCCTGCAGTGCCCATCTTCCCAGCAGCCCGTAGTGCCCCCACCAAATATGCAGGACCACAGTTCCTCTGTCAGATCATTTACTCTGCATGTCTTTGCAGAAGGATCCAGAACCAGGCTGCTCACCCTACCCCCCTAGAGGCCTTCACCTGGCAGTGTGCAGCCCATCCCACAGAAACAAAGTGTCATCCTCCCTCACGATGGTACTCTGAGGCTGTAGAAGTGACCGGCTTCCGGGGGACAGGAAACACAGTTGTGACAACACACCAATACAGCATCTCAATTTTGATCCCAAACGGACATCACGCGGCGCTTAGTCACCGAAAACCACGGAAAGAACTTGTCGGCGGACTTTGTTAACACACGCTAACATTTGACTGAAGACTGAAAAAAACCCCAATGTGAATGTGACCCACAGAAGTGTAAATATTCTAACCAAGCATATTATTTAATGTGCATCAAAAGAGTTGCACTCCACACTGCCGGTATTGTTTGTCAGACATGGACTTATTGTAACGTGAGTTAAAATGAATCGACTAGTGAAGGACAGACTGGAATATTCTTTTGGGTGGGTTTCCTTATCGAGGCTGATTCAAGAGACTCATTTTACTAAGTGCTCTGCGAGTACAAATGCAGATCTACACCCAAAGCCTTTTATATATCTTTCAAACATGTTGAGATAGTTATTTCTCCCTTCAAACATTTCCAGACTGCTTCTTGGGCATCTCGAATGGCAGATCCTTGGCACAACTCATTTGGCGTTTCAACAGAATGGCTAAGACACACAAATCTTTAAGCAACCAGCCAGAATCTGAATTTCATTCC
The DNA here is from genome assembly GCA_900497675.1 of Arapaima gigas. Classification (NCBI taxonomy): domain Eukaryota; kingdom Metazoa; phylum Chordata; class Actinopteri; order Osteoglossiformes; family Osteoglossidae; genus Arapaima; species Arapaima gigas. The sequence continues at coordinate 64,777 of UFQX01000937.1, forward strand.
ATTTCCCAAGAGGCGAGACCTACAGATGAAGGTAGCAGCTGAAAAGTGCTGCACCCATACATGCTGGTCAGAGCAGAAGGATGCAAATTTCTTTTAAGGTCCTGTGTGATGTTCCACAAATGAATCATTGTCCACGTTTGAACCTTTGTGGGGGGGGGGGGTGATGTAGCAGTTCCTCTTTACACTGAAAGGACTCATATTTGAATCCCTTCTACTTCTAGTATAATGGAAGAAGGTATTTACCCTGAACTCATTTTTCCAGTCATACAAAGGGAAAAATCTCTGTAAGCCACTCTGGAGAAAAGTGTCACCAAAATAAGTAAACAAGTGTTAAGCTTGGTTTCGCACACAGCTACGACAAGTCCGTTCCTTTGCCGCGTTCTCGATCACAAGGAGCTGATGAAGCTTTGATGCGGTGGCTCTTCGCGTGACGTCGCAACCTCCGTTTCTAGCCCGCGCCAACGGAAGAGGTCACGCGGTCACCACGTTCCGGCCAGGATCAAAGTGGCTTAGCGCGCATCCATTATTGACGACAAACTGGAAGGCGTCCGCGTGCGGAACAATCCAGGCCTCGGACTCTAGCTGGCGCACGCCGTCCCGTTTCGTTTTAATCTAGATCCAATTTCAGCTGGAGCCGAGTAATAAGCCACCGAGCTCGACGAGTCTATTAGCAGCGTCACTTAGCAACCAGCTGTTTTATTGCACTTCGCCCGAAATCCTCTTAACCACAAATAATTAATTAAGAGTAGATGGAAACGTGGAGAATGACACGACACCTGCTGCTCTTAAGTCCCGTCACCTGCCAGCCCAAGAGCGGCGTCTCGAATGACAGCGCTGTTTGCTCTAAGAGAGAGAGGAGGGAGGGTGCAATCCGGAATTCTGGGAAAGGGGGGTATTTTGTTAACACGTCATACTGCGAAGCGGCTTTTTCTTCCTGTCCTCGGGATCAACGGTCCCGGCTGTACGGAAGTCACGGGCACAGTCAGGGTGGACTGTTCTTAAGCGTGCTTAGTTACGACCAAAACGTCGTGTTGAAACGTCGGGAATTGCCTTTTGGCGATATTTTCCGCTCGGCATCCCGTAACTCTAAGCATTAGTGAAGGGTTGACTCTTACCGGAGATGCACGAGAAAGGAACGCTGAGCCTGGTGACTGAAAAATACACACTGAACGGAAATCGGGAACGAGAGAGGTGGCTTGTATGTGTGCGAGTATGTGAGAGTGTGTGTGAAGGACTTGGGGGGGAGGGGGGTTCAGAGGGAGTTCCACCAGCAGACACCATAACACCATAATGATAGTAAACAGCAGCCTGGCTTAAACTATCTAACTGTCTGGCCTTCTCTCCCGGATAATAGCGGACACGGCGTTGGGGTGTCTGAATTCCATTACCCTCCGTCTTCTCCGCCTTCTGCTTCCACCCAGCGGGATGAGGCTGGACTAAGACTGGCTTTTTAATCACCTGCTCAGACAGTTTTACACACAACGCCGCACCTTCTAGTGAGCTCTGAGAGTGTCTCCAAGAGAGATACACTCCGCTAAGGCAACTTCCGGTGGTATTTGTTTATCTGGGCTTTGGGAGCAATTCCCACATCGGAGAGAAGAGAGGGAATCCATCTGAAGGACTTTAAAACACACACACACACACACACACACACACACACACACACCGGAACACCAGAAATGTATGCAAACAGACTTCCCTCAGCGACATCCACAGGACTTCCTTACTCACTCAACAGAACCTTCAATGAAAAACCAAACCAAACCACTCGTGGTCAGGAAGTAGTTCTATCTCACGTCCCATAATCCTTTCCACTGCAGTTTCTCCCACGTACGAGCAGTTTTCATCTTCTCTGGCTGAAAACAATGGTAGCCCACAAATTGCTTCTCAACAGGGAGTGCGCTTGGAAAAAAAAGGTTCCCAGGATGATTTTACCTCACTCTCGAGGGTCCGAGGAATCCAGAACTCACAAACTGCTGGCTTGTTGGGTAACTGGAGATCCTAACAGTGTACGTCTACTTTCCACACCCAGCATTGCTCTCCAGCTTCACGGCCTTGCATTCCAGCTGCAACGCATACCTTTTGAAGCACAGTTTCTCGCACCATCTACTAACCGAATGGTCCTCTATCAGGATCCCGATGAAATAAATCAATTACTTCTCCCAACTGACCTTGAGAAAGGAGGTTTTGCAAGTAATATGACAGGCAGACTATTATTAACTTACCAGGTTCGGTTTTCACGCTAAGCTATTTACGATGATTTACTCACGTATACAGGAGGGTAGTTTTTACTGTATCGGTTCAGAGCAGGTAACCCCATCAAGGGTACTACACCTGGGTCCATTTCAAGGCTTAACTCAGTAATGTTTATGTAGATGTTTACAAAATATTCAGGATGCTCCCAGACACAAAGTTGCTGGAACAGGATGAGAGAAGTAAACCTGAGTCATGATAACTTTAGTGGTTTCCATGGTAAGTCAGGCTATGGAAGTGATCTCTTGTGGCTCCTTACTAGACGTGTTTGGACTGAAACTGGGACAGAAAAGCAAACTCCACGCACCCTGATTCAATCCAAGGCCCAAATGCACAGGCCAATAACAAGGAAGCACCGCCACTGTCACTGGGTCACCACGCCACTGTGCACAACAACCACAAATATTATTAATAATAGCAATAAGATGGGGTAGTAGATGAGAGACAAAGCATGAAAGTTAGTTTGACCTGCGTACATCGGAACCCCTGCTTTTCCACCAGACGGTCGACAGAGCAGCCCAAACCCCCAAGGAATGTGATAGGTAAGAAAGGTGAGTCAGTCTGAAACACCTTTACAAAACAAGGGCACTGCAGAACTCTGGGAGCAGCTGGACTGTCAGTGTGAGTCTGCGGAACTCACAGCTGGAGCTGCTCTTAAAGCCGAGCTGATGTTTAATGGATACAAGCCGGCCGTCCGCTGCAAAGACGTGGCTCTGGCCTGTGACGCCATCCAACTGTTAATCTTCTCTTTGCCTCACTGCGGGGGGGAGGCAAACTCACCTTCTGCCAATGGATATTTAACACCACACACACACACACACACACACACACACACACACACACACGCACGCAAGAACAGGTGAACACTTGGAAATAGTGCTGACGCGCGCACATGCAAACTTGCCGATGCTGCAGACAGCATCCACCCGCTCCTGCACGCGCAAGCGTGCCAAAAAAAGCACACACACAGAATCACTGGCATGAACACACATGTACACACACACACACACACACACACACACACTTTGTGGAACGTGAATATGTAGCTGCTGAAACCTGCTCAAACCTGCTTTCTGTTAGAAAAGCAGATATTGATTTCTGCTAGTAAGACCACTCCCCCCCCTACACACACACACACACACACACACACACACACCTTCCTCTCATACACCCTCCAGGTCCACAGAGGAAAAAAGGAGCAGCTTGTTAGTGTAACAAGCCTTCTAGGCAAACATGTGCGGGTAGAAAATGAGGAGGATAAATGAACTGCTCACCTCTTGGCCCTGCAAGCCCTGCAAGTGCCTCATCAGAGCCGACCTGCTGCTTGAACAAACACCCTGACCACCGGTCGAGGACCGACCGCATGCTAACTTCTGTCTGCTTTTCTTAAACCATCTTCCGGAACCAATTAAAGACGATTATACATCAGTCCAACACGAGCACGACGGCGCTTCTGCGTCCAAGCGCTGTGTAGGCTACCTTTATTCGTGCCTTTTGCACAGCGAGACTCACATTTGGTGGCCTTCGGTGTTTTTCTCGCATTAATTCGGGGTAAATATCTTGCTCGAGGGTACTGGCGTAGAAATTTAATCGGGTGTGAGATGACGGCCCCAACCGCCACGACACCGGCTGCCCAACTCATTCTAGCCCAAAGTGCGATTGTCACCATCTTCGCACGCAGGAAGTGCGTAGAGAAAACCATCAACACATCGGCGTATTCAAAGAGTTGTCCCTGAGACGTGCTGCGTATTTAACCACCCTAAAGAGTATGTTATTGGACCGGCTTGGAGGATATTATTAGATCCTTACTCGGCAAACCCCATAATGCCCGTGGTTAGTGCTCAATAATCATTGCTGTTCGGCACAAACTGCCAGAGAAGCGTAAACAAATCAAAACGCACTATAAGAAGTTTTTGGCAACTGGAGAAAGCAGATATCTGGCACCGGAGTGCGAGACAGCGACGTGTTTCGGGGAATGGGGTCTAATCCGGGATTATAAGACAAAGCACTGCGTGAAAAGGTCACCGGGGCGCCCGAGACATGGCGAGCGGCATACGTGGGCGATCCACACCCCTTCGTGAAAACGGTCGCCTCGTTTTCCTGGCAATTTCGACAGCGGTGCAGAGCGGAGCAGCGTTCGCGGTAATCACACTGGCGTCGTGCTCGACGGACAGCGCACGCGCGCGGGAACACGGTGTAATGGCGTGCGAAGGACGCCTTGCCTCAGCCTCGCCCTCCTCTGTGCCAGCATCTCCTCTCCATCTCCCACAGTTATCGCAAATGCCTCTTCTAAGTGCAGAACTTCTCCCCCCGCCTGACAGAACCACTCCAAATCACCTGGCCACCCCACCCCGTCTTCGGAAGCCCGGCTGGCGCGCCGCATTTTTTATTATTTTTTCTATTTATTTATTTACTTTTTATTAATCTCTGCACAGACACGGCAGCAGCAGGAGAGACACTTCCCTAGTCTGCTGCAGTCACTGAGCGGATGGTTGCCACGGAAACAGCAAACTCAGGACCGCCTTGTTTAATCTGTCCTGCCAGTCAGACCACAAATAAAAGCAAGGAAACGCAAAGTTTTAACAATTCTGTCTTCCTTTTGTCGCTGTACCCCCCCCCCCTCTTTTTTTCCCCTTGAAGCCGAACGTAAGCTGAATGCGCAACCCTTTGAACAGGTAAAGTTTCTTTAACGCAAGCATCATTTAGGCATAAATCAATAAATATTCTGATTTTGTTACATTAAAAATGACCTTAGAGATGTTAAGCCCAGTAACACCTAATGATATTTGCTTAGTATGCAAGAATTTATTTACATTAAATGTGATTTAAACAAACAATTGCCCAGTCTGACACCCTGGAGTCACAACTTATATTTATACATTAACTGTCAACCTGAAAGTGAATGGGGAGGGGGGGGATCTCATGATTCCAGGTTAGTTTGTAATGATCATCTGCTCTACAGTCAAAATTTTGATCATCTTACAATAAAAAACTCTTACCTGAAGTGTCAGTCACGATTGTCATCATCAGTTGGATGTGCCAGGGTTAGCAGCAGGTGACAAAAAAAGAGAGGGGGGGGGAATCACATTATTAACGTTTGTGCCGGATGCACCTCGACTTTATGAAAGAAGAAGGACAAACTCCATCTTAATAATTCTTCGGTATGATGGCCGTTGTCTTTGTTAGCTGCGCAAGTTTTAAAATGCCAACTGACAGGTTGTTCGTAAGACGGTAACAGCAAAAGTTATTTGATGGTGCTTCTCACAAAAAAATGGACCCGGGCCCGGAAAAGTTGACCTTTTACAAAGTTTCGTGCCATTTCACCTCATCTGCACTCATATTATACTATAAGTCAGGTTAGAGCTGAGGCTCATACTTCAGCACTCATCATTTGGTTCCTCAAATGCTCCATCTCTGATGCTGGGAGGAAATGAATGGTAATGACACTTGACATTATGTGATACACACTCAGGCTTTGATATCCCGGATGCAGGAAGAAGCCTGAAAGTGGATCAGTCATGAAGAGACAGAGGTACACTCCCTGCCGCAGGCTTTTTACAGTTGGGGTGATGTTTGAACAAACCGAAGCGCTGCAAGGACACCCGAGTGAAAAAGCTCTGAAAAGAGCGTCAAATCTCCTGCCTCGCCTGTCTGTTGCACTGTTTTTACTTTGCTTTGCTACCTAAACTCTCACGTGTTGGAAGTACACTACAATCTGCATGTAATTTTGCACATTTAAATAAAAAATAAGGCACATTGAAAATAAAAAAAAAAAAATTAGGTTCATGCATCTGAAACCCAAAAAAAACTATGGCTGCAAAAAGTAATAAAAATGATCGATACTGAGTTTATCAGTTAGATGGGCTTTTGTTCTGGAAGGTGACGCACCTCCTGCTTTCAGGCGGTTGTTGCGATGTGGGAATGACAGCTGACACGACAAGGAAAACGAATTAGTGTTTCATCCAGAGATGGACTGGAGACACTGTGGCCTGTCAGGAAGGCCTCGGCCAGGATGGGGTTACAGGGCTCCTTTTTACAGGCTATGAACTAAACGCATGATCTTGACATCCGCGGACAGCTGATCTCCCTCCTTAATGTGGACTAAAAAATCGATCTGAACTGTGAACATTTCTGGGCCAGGAACATATTCCAACAATGACCTCCATGCTTAATATAGCTTAAGGTTATGGCTCAGATACTTGGCTCAAAAGCAGTGGGTCGCAAGATGGGCACTTTTGCTGTAGGACTGAACAAAGAAAGAAAAGTTGTAGGCTGCGCATCTTTCAGTTATCGCACTGCGCGGTGTCGTAAAATAATACGCATCACATTGTAAATAAGATTCATTTATTTAAGTTTTGACAAAAGACGGAACAACAGGAAAGTCATTAAAAAAAGATGCAAGACTCTTTTGCCAAACCTTTTTTGACCAAACCTGCTATGAGCCCCCCCCCCCCCCCCTTCTTGTATCGCACCCTGGAATTGACAAAGTATGACCTAGAACCTTTACTTGGTNCCCCCCCCCCCCCCATTTCTTGTATCGCACCCTGGAATTGACAAAGTATGACCTAGAACCTTTACTTGGTCTCACAGTATGAGCTGAGAAGCTCCTGTTGATAAAACCTAACCGCAGCCTTCAACTTCTTGTCTCCACCAAGGGCCCTGCGGGGATTTTCCCATCAGATGCCAGTGCAAGTGACTTACTCTGGTCATTGTGCTTTTTCTTAAAGCTTGTTGAGTTTCATCTTGAACCAGATGGATGAATGAAAGGTCACCGAGATGTGGAGCAGGTAACTGTTGGCAGTAGCACCCTTTCCGATGCCTGAAGGACCTTTCAATCTATCGGCATCCATGCCTAAAATACCTCAAGCTGTATTTACATTTCACAGCAACTCAGACAGTCGCCATTACTGGACACGACGAATGACCCCTATTTTCACGCTTCCAGACATTTACCGCTGGAATTATTTATACCCGATGCTAAAAAGGTAAAGGTGACAGCATTACAAATCCGCCCGTGAACCACAGTTCACCATTGTCCTCGTATAGTTCACACCTCCCTCTACGGAACAAATGTTATTTTTGTACAGCACATGACTCATCATGGCACAAATGTTAAAGTTTCCCTTTTCCCCCCTCTTTGAACCCTTTAAATGACAGCGGTTCCAAAACCTTTAAGGCTATTTATACAAATGAGCGTAAGAATCTCTGGACAGGAGACCCCCCCGGGGCTGTTTGTGTGCTCGGCGAAGCGTGCGTGCGTCCTCACACGGACCGCGTGCAGCCGCAGCGGACCCACGTGCTCCGCTACGCGCAGCTGGGTAGCCCTGCACGGCCAGGCCTCACATCAAAATAAGTCACATCTCTTCTCCGATGACTAGGGGACTTTAAAAAACAAAAAAAAAAAAAAAAAAAAAAANCACAACAAAAAAAGTCACATCTCTTCTCCGAGGACTAGGGGACTTTAAAAAAAAAAAAAAAAAAAAAAAAAAAAAAGGAAATGTTGGCGCCGTAAAGCGCTGATCGCCAAGTACGCCCAGTGCAAATAAAGCAGAAATGACTAAAACAAACACGACTGCCGCAGCGATGATTGTTTTAAGATGTAAAAAGCGTGGAACCGCGGTACCGCAAGGCTCCGCGTGCTCCCCAGTGCTGCTGCTACCTTATGAGCTTCATTAAAATGAGCAGCGTGAAATAAAATATTGGTAATAAGAAAGTCTGTTGACAGACACAGTGACAATATTAGTAGTCGGTGGTTATTCACCAGCCGGAATTACCAGCGTTTTCTTTTATGTGGGTAATTAAGTTGTGATGGGACCCAGAAACACTTCTTCATTCAGCGATACACGGACGCATCAATAATATTCAAAGTCACACCGAGACGCGTTCTTTGAGAACTAATTCACACAAAGCTTGTCTTTAGAAAGAAAAAATCCCAAGTGATCGGGGCGGGGGGACGAAAAATTGCGGAGCTCAATTATCCCCAAATCTGCACGGAACAAGAAAAAGAGACATGAAATGACAGGACAATGCTAATAAAGACCCCCGTTCGGATGGGCCGGTGCCGATATCCACTGATGAGATCTCAAGTACTTCAATACGTCTTCGAGTTGCTGTTAATTACCTTCCTTTGCTTGATGCCAGACAATTCAAAGCCCATTATTTCCTTCAGGAGAGAATGGCCTGTTCTCATGAAGGACAAGCAGGGCACGGAGCGGGAGGGGTTAACCGATGCGGGAACCTTTTTGTTTCCCCTTGAGCTACATCCTTAACCTGTTTTTTTTTTTCCAAGCATGGATATATGGGGAGAAAAAATTAAAAAGATTCGGCGAAAGAGCTCCAAGCTTCGATAAAGTGGAAAGGGAACCAAGGAAACCAAGAGAAAGATGAGGTGAAGGGCAGGGCGGGATGGTGGGCTGTGTGTTCGGGTGTAGGTGTGATCCCAGTTTGTGCTGCGTAGGGTTTGCATGTTCTAAATGATCTCCATATGGTTTCCTCCCACAGTCCAAACACAGGTGGTTCCGGTAAATCAGTTATCCTCAATTGCCTGTAGAAAGTTATTAACCTAATGCCCTGTGCTTCTGGAATGGGAAATTCTAACGCCATAATAATAATATTAATAATAATAATGTATCAAACAGCCAATTTGTGCTGGTAAACCTTAAGTTTGAATAGGTGTAATTTCTTCTCATATTTTGAGACCTCTAAGAGAACTCATACTGCATCTTTGAGCTCCTGGGGTTTTTTTTTGGGGAGTTTTACTTGGCTCCTCAGCAGGGAACAGTGGGAATGGAACCATAATCTCAGGCTGCGTCCAAAGGGTTGGAATGAGTAAATAAGCACATGCTATAAATGGAAAGATGGGTGGAAAAGGTACTCCTTAAATGCTGGCAAGACAAAACTCCACGCTGTAATATGTTTGAAGCCACATCACAGAGAGAGTGAAATTGCAAGCATATTACCGAAACCGTAATAGACCCACAGAGGCTCTCTGTGATTGCGAGTGATCTTTCAACTTTTTCCTTTCCATCTTTGATGTTTTCTTTTTTTTGTTTTTTTTTTTTGTTTTGTTTTCATCTGTCGATGGAGTTGTGCTGGCCAAGCGTGACTATTTATGATTTTCTTCATTCAAGTGAGCCCAGACCACGGAGATATTGATTGACGGTGAGGAGGCAAGAAGCAGGACCCCCAGGCTGGGCTCCTTGATGGGAAATTATTCCCTGCTACCTTCTGAGCATTCCGCAAGGAAAACCCGATGACCGCTCCTCGCTTAGGGTTTAACAAAGACGCCGATCTCGGTCGAGGCCGTAAAGCCGAGTGACTGTCGATAGCGTCTGTATACAAAAATAGCGTGTTTTATTTGCCCGGTTTAATGTTTCTGTTGGAGCGGATTTATTGGGATTTGACAGAGCAGCTTCCAACACAGGATTCAAGCGCAGCTTCAGCCCTGTCATACATACGTGGGACAAAAAATACGGTGCAGGAGCACGGTAGCAACGCGCCAACATGCTACCGTTTGTTTTCTCGTCCACCTTTTACTCAGGTAAATAGTGCACGTTTGCCCAGGTGTCCAAACGTCGCCTCTTTCACACGCAAAAATACGCTGAGCACAGATCCTGGGTTCTGAGAGATCAAGTTGGTTAGAATCCTAGACTGCTGGCTTACTGACGCACATTCAGTCTGATCGCTGCTTTGGCTTGGGCCTCTCTGCAACCAGCGTGGGCGGCCTTGCTTACACCACCCCATTATCGACGGTACCCACATCAAACATTTTCACGGAGGGTATAGAGGTGTGTAGGAAGAACATGAGGCTGGATTAGGCGATGCAAGAAGGAGGATTGTTTCAGTCACTCCTCGGATAACACGGATCTACATGCTTGCTATTATTCGGGTGTTTGATCCATGCTTGTATCAGAAGTCACCTATCGCTGAACCTGTACTGGAGATATGCATGTAAAGCAGGGTTTTCATCGGAAAGCAGCAACCTTCTGGTTGCAAGCGAGGACCTTATGAGATGCGACTCTTGTGGTGACGCTTTTCCGTACCAGCAAAAGGGAAAAAATAAATATCTTGACTGTTGACTGAACATTGTTGGTCACCCTGCTCAAAGCTCCTTGTTACTGGATTTTTAATTATAATACGAAAAATGCACAGATAGGCTGTTCAACTTATAATGTTACCAAACGTTCAAATTATATATAAGTAAAAAAAAGCGTTTCCTTGGATCCTCTAGGTCAGTAGCTATTTTCTTCCAATCACGGCTTATTCAAAGTTCTCTCTACCGAATAATGGCACGTTCCAGTCTTTTCTGCCTTAACGTACCACGGTGGAACAGTAGAAACAGAGAAGTTCTCGACCCCAAAAGTCAAAACGTCACTTTCCAATGCTTGTGCGGGGGATTCTTCTTTAAACACTTACTGAGATGGCAAGAATGCGTGAATAATTATTTTCACTCGATAAAAATAAGTAAATCATTGCTCTGCTTCTATGGGAAGAAAACATACATTGAGCGGCCCAATTAAAACCCCATTACGGGCAGCAGACCTGCAGAAGATGCTGCACTAATGTGGCCTTTAAGCCCAACGGCGGACAATTGCGACGATTCGGTGACGTAAGCTGACCACACGTTGGTTACCCAGCAGCTCTAATGGTTTACCCAAATCGTGCTCCGTTCCCACATATTGACAAAGGGCTGTTCTTTTCTAAAGCCCAAACGTCGAAAAAGAACTATCTTCGTCACCTCGTTCTGCATCCTGCTAAACTGCAGTGGGAATTAAACCCTCTGGTGCATTGGGGGTACCGAACGGCATTGAAAATCACAACCGCTGAGTAACGGCCCTGTTTTTGCTCAACTTCTCTTCTGCAGCATCCAAGACCGTGGTAAAAGCTGCTGCCATCGCATTTTAAATGTTTCAATTATTGTGCCTACAAAGCCCAAGGCTTTGAACTACAGGAGGAGCCGCTCGACTCGTTGGAGATCACGTCGTCTCGAGGTTCTGAAATAAACAAAAAATGCGCTTTGTTATCTTCACACTTAATGCAGCCCAAGCTGTGCGTCAAGGTACCTGCATGTTTTCCTCAGTAGCTCCTGCCTTCTTAACACTGCCAGCGCAGGGCAGAGAAGCAGGCATATCTCACATCCCCGAGATAGACCTGAGGGAGTTTTTGGGTAGCGGCCCGTGGCGGCCCGAACGGTTTGAAACGTCAGAGAGACTACGGTACATTTGTTTTCTTTCATAAATATCAAGGCCCAAGACACATCTGTTCCCTTTCCAGTCAGCGTTGAATCAAATGAATCTGACTGCTTCCCATCGACTCCGAAGCAGAGAGAATTCATATCCCCCTCAAACACCTCCTTCAGTTAAGGTCTCAAAAATATGCAAGAGGACAAAGGCACGCATTCATATATACATATATACACACGCCGTACACAGAGCGAGTCCTCAGCTTACAAACATCTGCTCTTCTATCAAGATACCCTGTTATTGACGGCAAACAATGTGAAAAATACAGCAATACAACAGTGATTAATTTGAACAGTTGAAGGGTTTGCGCTGAAAGCACAGGCAATGTTTGCAATTTTCTCATCTTGTGCAGCTTCCATTATTATTCCTACTTTTCCTTCTGCCATAATTGTGCTTCTTTTCTTACCAGCGCTATCGGTGCCGTTCGGAAATACTGCGCTGGGTTAGTAAACACAAAACAGCACAAAAGCAAAGTGCAGAATTTATACAAACGCCAAATAGCGATGGCGGCCTAGAATGGCTGAGAACGACGGGAGTTGCTGGGTTTGAAGGGTACAAGAAAACACAACTGTGGGCAAATGTGGTTCTATGTCGGAAGACTTGTTGGGTGAAAGGTCTCAATGGAGGAGACCGGGCAGGTTTCAGGCCTGAGTCGGGAGGTCTTACGTCTAAATATCCGGAGAACATGACACACTTATTATGCGCTTCTTCTGTGACCGGTGGTGCCGAGCTGATGCTACATGACTACTCGGGTTGGATGCCGTCAAACATTACGAGACGGACGCCGCAGCTAACAAGCAGGACAAAAAAAGGACAAAGAAATTGCACGGTATGGAAATACGCACATTGTCTTAGGGCGAACAATCTTATGAGTCATTTCTTGCAACAGCACGTTGCGAGGATGACACATCCAGCGGAGCCGTCGGACTCTGTGCCTTTCGCTTTTTAAAATTCCTCCGTGTTGATGCTTATATCGAAGTGGCAGGTTTTCTTTTTTTCCCTTCTGTTACACAATACGGAGATTAATGTCGAGCAATTGGTACAGATTTAGTTTAACAGGCCTATGAGTTCATCTCTGGAAGGGTTGCGGAGATATCACCAGGTCTTCTGTTTGAAAATACGCCCGGCCATATAGAAATATGAGAAAATACTGCGGAATTAAACAGTCATAATTTACAGTTAAGTTTTATTTTCCGAAAAGTTACGCAGTGAATTGAGGTTTTTGCGGATTAATTTAGCGCAGGCTGTATGTTTAAAATTAAATTTATACAAAAGTCACGTACCTCGCAACATAAGCAGGGATGGCTCGAATGACCGCAGACAAGAAATGCGATACTAGGATGAAAAAATATTGCTATTTATTACTGTCTCTCTCAGCAGGTTTTAAGGAAATTTAATTTGCAAAAAAAAGAAGTCACTTATCTCCAAAGTATAGTTAATGTGAAAAGTGTTCTGTTAAAGATTGCTTTCCGTGTGCATTCCCGCAGTAAAGTCAAAATACTCTATGAAGCAGGTACTGAAAGCTCTTTCATGTGGTATTAGCTGCTGTGGGTGACAGTTATTTTGAAAAAAAAAAGTTCAAATATTACCTGAGCAAAAAAATTTTTTGCTGATTTTTTTTTTTTTACTGCCCTAAAAAGTTCTTCCGAATTAACGGGAAAAGTTACGCCAATGAACTGACACGGGAACGAATACAGCGCTTATTGTTTTTGCGTGTTCCCAGTACAGCCAGGGTCATAAAACCCTCAGATACAAAAATGTAAGCAACACAAAACAGATCAGCAAACCAGACTTTTGGTAAGTTTAAAGCGCTTCCTAGACAAACAGCGATCATTCATTTATCCATTCATCTGTAGTCACGATGCTCTTCTTCAAAGCGACTTACAGCGCACAGTGGGAAGTTTTTACACCAACCGACCTACATTCATTTGCACTTTTCATACATCTGCATCTACTGTTGGTCAAGAGCACAACTGCCGAAGCTAGGATTTGAACAACCGAATGAGAACGAATAGCCACTGGGCCACCCGCTGGCCCACCGCAACCACTTCTCATTTGCTACGTCCAAGATAAACGTTTGGCTGAAGATGGAGTCAGGGAATTCCATTTTCTGGGACCCCTCCTATACGCACGAGGTGTGGTCGTACCGCGGTTCGGCACGCTGCCGCAACCTGTTTATTCGACCAACGATCGTCTCTCGCCGACGGCCTCCGAAACGTCCTTGCGCCGCGTTTGCTGTGGAGCCGTAGTCTCGAGTTAAACATCCCCCAACATCCAACAGTCCAGCCTCTTCAAACAGAACAGAAATACATTCGCGGTAAATACGCACAGCCAAAGTAGTTTCCGAGGTAAAACAAGCCTTATAGCTACCGGCTTCGATGTGTGACAACGTTGCTTTTGGCCTTGGATTTTCGTGAACTACGAAGGCCACATTGTATGGCATTAAGTACAGTGAGCCGTCAACACTGCTGAGAAGAAGGAAGCGTTTTAACATTTAGCTTTATCGCCCTCAATCTTTGCTGCGATTCTCTTTAAAAATGCCCTTCTTGCCCTGGAATGAGTTATTTAAACCGATACTGTCCGTAGACAACCTTGACCAGGACGAAGCGGTTAATGATGTTCTCCCGTAAGAATCTAATGGTAATTTTCTCCAAAACGTCAAACTTTTTGGAAATAACTTACCCATTTCCACAACCGTGCGATTTTTACGGCATCGGTTCGGCGTTAGCACGTTGCTCTGCTGTGCGCGGCGGGATTCAACCTTGGGTCCAAGGTGATGCCGATTCCCCCTGTTTTTTCTAAAATAAAACAATAAACCCATTGTCTTCCTGGGCATTTATGTTTCACGCTAAAATACGTTCTGCTGCAGCTGTACCTCCTATAATTTCGGTTTCAGGAGCTCTTTGGTTATTATGAGACCTACTTTACAAATCATCACATTATCTGCCTGCCTGCAGTTGTTACAGTATATATTGCATTGTTTATTTTAAAGTGTCAATTTGACATTAGGTTGGTAATCCATTAACCGGAGTCGCTGTAGAGGAGCAGCAATGAGATGCAATTAAATATTCCGTCTTATATTGGCTAATTTATGGGGTTGTTGGAAGGGAGAAACTTGTTATGAACTCCTTTTTTCAGAGGGTTGTGTTTGTTGTGCACATTTCAGCTCCACCGCTACTTTTAGTAGAGTCATCTGTAGTGTCATTATCCACCCTTCCATCCATCATCGGCTATCGAGGGTCTCAACGATCCACGCCTCATCCCAGAAGAATGGGATGCTATATATAAATACACATAAATACACTGGACACCAAATTTTGAATAAAGAATTCCTGCTGATAATAAGCTGTTATTTGTCAAAGTGTTTAGTCTCAGTGGACGGAAAGTCACTCAGAGCCTCTCGAGCTTTTGAAGGCGCAGCTTTCTCTTCAGTCCGAAGTCTTTAATCAAAATTCTTCAGACTAATTCACAGAAACACTGCGGTCTGAGACAGCAGGCAAACAGGGAGCTAAACATGAGTCATGTTCCCACGAGTCCCTCCTCCATCTAATTTACTGTAATTTTTTGTCAAATGTCCTCTGTCGTCCCAGTGTAAAGCACAGTTATGCAAGTTCACGGTTCCACGAGTCCAGACCACTGTAATCCTACATTGAACAAGTGGGTACTGATAAAGAATGGAGAGATGGATGGAGGAAAACTGTATTTTTTAAAATCACTGAAATCCCTTGGTATCTGAATTCTCTATATCTGAATTTTCGTTGCAATAACCGTTGGGAATCAATACCTATTCATCAGCATGTTTGGTTTCGCGAGGTTTTGTCCGAAGCTTATCTGCAATAAAAAAAAAATCAAAACAGATGTTACAAAAAAATTAAAAAAATAAACTATACAGTTCCATACGGCGTACTGTGATAAAGTAATACTGCATGTATGGTAATAAACTCTATTGTGAATTTACCAGAAGCCAGACTTGCTGCNATCAAAACAGATGTTACAAAAAAATTAAAAAAATAAACTATACAGTTCCATACAGCGTACTGTGATAAAGTAATACTGCATGTATGGTAATAAACTCTATTGTGAATTTACCAGAAGCCAGACTTGCTGCACGGGTGTTATCAGCTATTTTGCCTGTTTAACTTTGTCTCGACACGTTTGGACCGCATCACCGCATTTATTGCACGTTTCATTTTTTTTAAAAAAATGAACCCATTTATTTGAATGTGGGTTGCGGTGTGAAAGAAAGAGGCAGACACACGTCTTTATTCCCTTTATTCAACATTTCATGACTGAATTGGGGCTGCGAACCCGCTAATGCGCCCTCACACCTCCCGCGTGTAACGCAATGACTAACGTGAAATGTGCTGTACTGTACACACTGCGCCGCGGTATAAACGTTCACATTAATGACAGCATGAAGTGTTTTCGAATGAGGTAACTGGTGTTTACAGTGTTTATCAGGCTCAAGTCAAAGGTTGACAGTTATGCAGGTTCTTTCCGATGGGCTGGGAGAACATTATTTATTTCGTTTCCCCGTTTAATATAACGGGAAAGAGACACTCGGAATTTGAAAAAATTCGGTTGTTAGGAATGAATGAGATTTGGATACCGAGGGGTTGCTGCACTGCATCTTTATTGGAAGATTCTCCACAACCTAATAAATAAATGAAGGGTTTGGGTTAGGCAGCTTTTTTTTTTTAAACCGGGGCTTTTGGAGGTACAAACAACCCGAGTTCCAGCCCCGGTTGTGTTTGTTAGATGAGGAACCAGTATACGGTTTTTAGATATATAAATTTCAAAAGTAAATTTATTTACATTTAGACCTTCTGCATTATTCAAGTAGTTGTATAACTTGGCAGGCCTGGGACTTTGTTTTGTTTTTAAAAGGTTTATATAAAGGAAACAGCCGAAGGTAGTCAGATCTGCACGACTCTCGTGGCGGTGCGTCGGGTTCAGAAGTGCAAACCTTCATGTACAAACAGCGGTTTAAAAAAGGAGCTGAGACACAAGAAAAGAGTGGGTTTCCGGTGTGGATTTTCGAGTCAGACGGTACAAGTGTTGTGTGTTGCGTAAAGTGTGTGAGAAAGCCCCGAACACACCCATTTGGAATGTGACACCTCCCCAGCCCACTTCCCCACAGCTGTCTTTTCACAGCACATGAAAGGTTATTTGGACTGTCGGCAACATCTATTTTTTTCTTCTCTTATTTTACTTTTTTCTCCTGAAGCTGTGAGGTACCTGATGCCACAAGAGGAAAAACCATTTTTTCAACCTTTTTCACCTCGCTCTCTCATTGACTGTCAACGCCAGCTGTTTAATTTTTCTTTAAATGGTACAGAATTGTTTTGTCGTAAATGCCGGGGCCCATTAAATAGAAAATCCTTCTTGGCACTGATTTATCTCCCTGACACTTTTATTCTGTTTAACTGTTAGGTTTATACACATAATTATTTTGCAATATTTTCATTTGTACCGGAGCAATTCAAGATAACTCTATCGAAGGCTCTAACCACTACGCCACCTGCTGGCTTCATTTGTTAGCCTGTTCATTATTTGGGGGGGAAAAAATCTCAAAAATAAAACCCCAATAACACCGAAGTTTGATATCTTTCCCTTTTTTAAACCCGCGAAACCTGACCTCCCTCACTATATCCCAAGGTCATCCTTCGTGGACACAAAAGGCTCAGACAGAGAGGCGGTTTAGAAGATCCCGGTTTTCCTCAGAGCCGCATTATCTGATGGTTTGCTCATCAGAATAAATGTCCTCGTGAGCGATTCCCCCCCCCCTCAGGACGTGTGTTGATAAGAACCACGTTATGAGGATATCAGGACAACAGTGATGTGGGTTCGAACCCCTTACGCGGGGGGGGGGTGTTAAAAAGTGGCTGTCAGTCCCCATTGGGACGAATGCTTTGTCATCGTCCTCTACTGCTTCATCAAAATGGCACATAACCGCACGCGACAGCAACTACAGAACTCATTTCTTTTGAGCAGTTTTATTCATCAAATAATAATATAAATAGCGCCGTTTAAAGTTTTTAAACAATTAACCCTAATATTAACAAGTCAAGAAGTAGACTGAGCCTTGGAAGTATAGGAACAGAAAAACAATCTTACTTCTTGGGCTGCATTAATAGAAACGGAGACTGTTGAATGTGTGTGTGTGTGTGTGTGTGTGTGTGTGTGTCTTTAGGATAGTTGAGAAAAGCGGTCTAGCAAGAAACCGGCATTTTTTATTATTTTAAACTGAACAGAAACCTTTAGCTGATTTTCTTGAGGGCCGGGAATAAAGTTTTCGATTGTACAACTACATTTGTACATACATACACACACATATATACATATATATATGTGTTTTTGTTTTTTTTTTCAGATGTGTCTCCTAATTTTTTGCTATTAATGCTGGTAATGAGCTTATTAAGTGTTGTCGTATCAATTCGGTCCTTCAGCACGCGCCGCAAGCGTGTCCCAAGTCGTGCGTGGAGTGTTTATATATGGCTATTACTGTTCGTGACAGATGCCACGGCATCTTTATTAAGTTGTCATCCCGCAGAGAGTGCCATTATCTAAGCATAAACTTTTCTTTTTTGGCACGTCGAGGCGTATGAGCCGAACGTGTTACTTTCCTCCCTCTCTCTTTGAGAGAAAACTCGCAGCTTAGCGTCGCCCCCGGAGCTGAACCGTGGATGAATCAGTGTCGAGCGGATGATTAAGGGATGACAGATATCCTTTTGATTTGGAATTGGGTGACCTGTAGTTCTCCGAGTGCCTACCGCAGAGCCTCGGGACTCTTAACCCCCCGAAAAGAGGGTTCAGCCGCTCAGTCGATAACAATTTTGGTGCGGCGCTCCTATGACCGCCCCCCTCGCTCCCTTCCTATCTGAGCACATGGTCTGGGACGATTTACGACACACCTTTGGCCATCAAACGGCCAAGGAAGGGTCGGGAAGAAGGTGAATCTGACGCAGCGCGATCGGCGATCGATAACGGCGTCTTCCCGCTATTTTTGTTTTGCTCATGAAGGTACAGATGGGCCCGCGGTCCCGAGTCTGAACACTGGATCCCAGTTGCGGGTCTGTGGGTCTTTTATTGTTGTTGTTATCCGTTCGGCAGATGTCTTTGTCAAGGTTTGCTTTACAACAGTAATAAAATCATCGACGATAATGTAAGATAATAACCGACTTCAAACAGCATAACCAGAAAACAAATCTCCGTGTTTGTCAAAATATTTTGGTCGACTCCAAGTTTGTCAGACCCAAATCTTGTGGAGAAGGTCCGGCATCACAGGACCTTCTTCCACGCAGTGGGGGGGGGGGGGGGGTGTTGTAGGTGAAGCAGATCAGCTTACAGAATAATGATGACAACCGAAGTTAACTGAAATTTCGATTATGNGGGGGGGGGGGGGGGGGGGGGTGTTGTAGGTGAAGCAGATCAGCTTACAGAATAATGATGACAACCGAAGTTAACTGAAATTTCGATTATGTATGATGTTATTATAAAAGGTGTGGGGGGGGGGGGTTCACAGGCATTGCCAATTGTCCAGCTATTTAAACAAAAAAAAAATCAGAGGTCATCCGAGGACAGGCCATTATAGTGTGCGTAAAGCGTTGGGTGGTACAGCGACGACAGGGCCTGCGGGCCACGTGAATGCCACGCGGCGGTGTAGCCAGAGGAGAACTCGGGCCCGTCACCGGCGGGAGGAGGGTGGGTCAAAATTCTTTATCGGAGGCGACGCAGAACAGAATCCGTGGGCTCGCGCTCGCGGCGTCTCACGTCTTGTGTAATTTCGCGGCGTCTGAAAAGGTCCGTCCAACAAAGCTCTCCCTGAAAGTGTGTTATCCCCCCAGCGGGGCAGACATGCAAATTCGCACATTGACCCGCCGCACATTTTTAGCTTTGCGCCGTTTGAATGGATAATAGATCCGAAATGCAAACTGTGACCCAGATACACTGCGAATCTGATGAAAG
Source organism: Arapaima gigas (assembly GCA_900497675.1). Taxonomy (NCBI): domain Eukaryota; kingdom Metazoa; phylum Chordata; class Actinopteri; order Osteoglossiformes; family Osteoglossidae; genus Arapaima; species Arapaima gigas. The sequence goes on from UFQX01000937.1 coordinate 84,240, forward strand.
GGGATTTTGAACACGGGCCAAGAGTGGGGAAGTGAGAATGAACACATTTCCAGATCCTTGCTTATTTCAACTAATTAAAGCAACATTTGTTCTTCCGAAATTAGATTAAATTTAAATTTCATGCATTGCAAAGTAGCCCGTGAGTAAGCTGTGAGAGACAGTTCCATCACGGCGGATTCGTTTTTCCTGGCGGGCCTCGAGTCCACTAGCACAGGAAAGGCAGCCGTCGCATGAAATATTACAATATGCATATTAGTGGTCATGTAGTGTATTAAATTATAAAGACTGCCACAATACACACTGTGGTAAGAGCGCAGAGCTTGAATAGCGCCCCCCGATGAGGCTCGGGAACCGTGTAGTATCTCTAAAGAGATTATAATATGGATAAAAGCGGTTATTATTTTCGTATCTAATTTTTTTTTACATTTTTAAGCTACTTACAATTATTTACACAGGGTAATTTTTACTGTATCGCTGAGGGGCACGATGGCAGCAGACGGGGGTCTCAACCTGGGTGTGTCAAGTACAAGGCGGCGGCTTTAACCACAGCACCACCCGCTGCTCCGGGTGCAACCAAATAACTGTCTGACCCGCACGCTGCTGATAGGTTAGCGGAACTACTTCAAGTAAAGAGGATTAATATTATCGGGGTATCGCGCCGAGCGGGTCCACCGCCGAGGAGAAAGGACAGGGAGGCCCACGGATGCTGCAGGCGTACGGCGGCTCACGCCGAGTCGCGTACCTGTGAGTCATCCGCGGGTCTGACTCCTTCCTCGGGCACCGCAGGTAAATCCCGATGTTACAGGGCGGAGGCAAAGAGAACGGCAGCAGCCCCCCCTCCGCCCGAGGATGTCACAGCGGCAGGAGCACCTGGCCTGGGTCAGCATCCTCACATCGGTCCCAACCCTTCTCACACACACGCGAACCCCCACACACACTCCATCTCGCACTGCATAGCACCGCTAGCGCCAACCGGGGCTAGCGGCGGCTAGCAAGCAACAGGGTCAACCGGAATCCATTCGCTGCTTATCGAGTTTGTGATGAAACAGCACTACCCTCCGCCCCACCGAATATGCTGTCAATGTCCCTTTGATATGTCATTTCTGAGGATTAGATAAGAAGGACCGAATAACCTTCCCGTTTTTTTTTTTCCAGTGTGCTTACAGTTTAAGGGAAGGTTATGCATTTTTCACATATGTTCCAGCCGCAGGTTCTGATTTAAAGACCAATAAGAGGTTTCGTCCTCTGCAAAAATGGGTCACATTCGGTCCAGAATGGTCAATAATTGATGAGGTTTCTATCCGGAGTGTGAAATAAGTCCATTACAAAGGATGATGGCTATTAAAGGCATCTTTGATGAATAATTCACCGACGTCTACCTCTCCGCAACATCAGAGGCGATGCAGTGACATCGGGCTTCTTGGCAAAGTCGTACGCAAATCTTGCGGAAATAAATCATTCCGACTGTTGAGCTGAGGAGGGGTCAAGTGCGGTGGGTGGGATTTCTCCAAAAAAAACAAAAAAAAATGCGACGGCAGGGCTTTTCTTAAGACGTATTTCTTAAACTTGCTTCGCACGGGAGCGTGACACGCAAACTGAGATCATACTAAATGCCCCAGGACAAATAAATAAAAACAGATTTGGCAAAGACATTGTGTTTTACTGCGTAGAATTATGGATGGCAGCTATTCTCCCCCCCGACTGTGTCATTCATAATGAATGAATTGCTTTTTACCCGTTAACAACTACGGCGAAGTAACAAAGCTCAGTACACAACAGCCGTCACACAAAGCCGCCCTATTTCACTTTTACAGTCTCTATTGACCGGACTTCCGGTGAACTAATAAAAATTACAGAAACATGTAATGGGCCTAATAAAAAATGAATGCACGTTTAAATATTTAACTGATGGCAGACCAACGGTTATTTAAACGTTCTTTCTTCCTAATCGTTCATCGCTCCAGACAAATTCCAACTAGTTCAACATTCGTGTTCGAGAAGCTTATAAGACGCAGCAAACACGCCGACGCAGATGCACTCATTACAAAAGCAGGACGTAATTCATAACGCTAACACACACACACACACACACACACACACACACTCGAAATCTTGTAATATGTCATTTTCACCTTACCGGGCGGGGCGATCTTACGTCTAAAAGCCAAACACGTCGCTCTCCTTATTGATTATCTGACCTGCGGCGAAGTGCGGTGAAATGGATTTGTTTTATAATTATACTTGCGGTTTTGGGTTTTTATATTGTGTTTGACTCGATATCTTCCTCTGAGGCATAACGTGAACATTAATTAACAAATGCCTTCATTTCAGGATTAATTGAAATGCCCTTGCCCTCGCCTGAAGAAACTGCCGGATGCGATTACGATAATTGATTGTTTTGGTATTATTACGGAACAATTACAAGGAGGTGGGATGAGGCCGTGTCAGAAAAGTACAGCATCCCCACCAAATGCCATCGCTGCTTTGGTGACTTTCTAAGGCACCTTTCGCTTTGCCGTCGGACTTGCGGCGCTCGCTCGTATTGATCAGAGGCGAATACGATCCCCCCCACCCACCCACCGTCGAGTCCCTGCTGCACCGCACTGCTGCGCGTTAACCTTGAGGTTCACTCAGCCGCTCAATTATTTAAGGCGTTTCGATGGGGCGACGCGCCTCCTTTCCCGCACGTCTGTCTCAAAATGAGGCATTAAACCGTTTTAGGCGAAGGCGGGGTCGCGTGCGGGTCGTAACCTGGCCTGGCGGCCGCGAGGAAAAGGTCACCGTCTCCCAGGAAGCCCTGACCTTCAATTATGTTGCCAGGCCGGGTCCACGCGGTGGCACGTTTGGGTTTTGCATCGTGCTTACGCCGGTTTACACACCGCACGTGGCAAAACCGTGCGGCTGAACGCCGGGGAATCCGTTGCGAGAAGACATAAGAAATAAGCATTACCTTCATAACACGCTGAAATATGCGGCTGCATCCATCCGTCGCATCACTGAGTTGAGCGTCAGCGTTCAGTGAATCTGCTGTGTCTCTTTAGGGGAGAAGGATGTACTGCAAGTTTGCCTTTACTGACATCAGTGCGGGGACACATTTCTCGATGACTTTTCCAGCACAGCTGTCTTCAATACCTTCCCGCACCGAGGTGCGTCTGTCTCTGGCCACAGCAAACGCATTAACCAGAGTCGTTGGAGATACTGGAGAGCAAAGGTGTCTTTTCAGACCTGGACGTAGCAGCAGTGAAGACGGGTGAAGCTGATTCGCCTGCACAGACATGCGTGGGCTTTCTCATGCCCTGCTGTCAGGTCTCCAGCATCCATGTTTCTCTGTGAGCTCCATTAACACGAGAAATTAGAGCCTATTGGGAGTTTCGGATCTTTTTCGCTGCTGGGCTTGTTTAAAGGGTTACATAATGAGGACTTTCGGGGTTTTCGTTCCATCGGATTTGTTCCTTTTTATATTCTTAACCCACTGGAAATGGATGCGAGTGAAATACAGCGTAGCATTAGATCTGGATCTAACGTCAGACAAATAGAGGCGTTCAGTATGAGAAGTACGGGGCACTCGGCCCTCGTGCTGCGAACGGTCAAGCTACCAATTTGCAAAAGAGACATTTAGTGGTTTTTTTCTTATGTTTAATAGTGTTTTTTCCCACTCAGTCTACATTCAGAATTTGGAGTCTAGCGGAGCTCGACACCAGCGGCCAAACACAACCTGCTGGTCCGGCGCCATTTTTCAGATGGCGGAAAAACGCAGCCAAACAACACAGGACTCGAAATCGGTTCATCCCGTACATCAGCGTGGGGGGGCAACTATCGGCACTTAACAGAGCTTCTGGAAAATGGTATAATTCTATTTTCGGTCATTTAAACTTTGCTTACGTTTTAGTCTAGCATTTCCTTAATGTTTTTTTTTTTTTGCTAATAATAGCTGTATGACATTTTCTTATGCGAGCAAGACCTAATCAGGCAACAAACTCAGTTATTTTGCTTTTTATTGGTTTTTATTCACTCAGGTTACACGGATTTAATTTACGACGAGTGGTTTTAGAACTAAGAAATGTAGAATTACGAACAGACTCGGTGTCCCAGCTGTATTAAGCAGAGAAGCTGGTGCAGCTGTGATCCTGCGTATGAGGGCAGGCGGGCTCAGACAGGTAACCCCAGCAGAAGACGCACTTTAGCTACGCATTCGCAGCGGTTAACCACGGTGCCCCCCACTTCATTACCGCGTTGCAAAAAAAGCCACATATTTTACACCACACAAAGCTAATTTCAAAACAATCTGCCCATCTGTACAACACTTCATTCTAAATAAAGACAGATGGTTTATTATATGGAGCTATACACATACTGTATTTCATGCCTAATTGATAATTGTAAATCAATTTGTCACACGTTTTCCCGCGCAGCACGATCCACGCTTTTGTGTGTTCTGTCAGCTGTAATTATTCGATATTTTAGGGTTTGGGTCAAATGAAGGACAGAAAAGAGGCTTTTCAGATCATTGTTAGATTGGATTTTTTTTTCCCCGTGATCATTTCCGGAGCCCAAGACAGGAGATGGGATGAAAACACGAGAAGGGATGAAAACAGTCTCCCAGGGTTTCTTGCGTAGCTGCCGAGGGCTTCGCACCCCCAGTCCGCTGGGTTCCTCTGCTGTGCCGTCACAAGGGCGAGCGTAAGAAAATATTGCAGCATCCCAAGGAGCTATTCTCCGTGGATTTTTTTTTTCTTTTGCTACACAACTCATGCCTAAAATGACAAGATGAAACCAGATTTCTCTATCTCTGCGTGGACTGATGAAACTTTGAGTCAATCTCCGCGCCGTCCCCGACTACTTCAGGAGGGTCCCCCCCACCCCCTGAAACACATCAAAACCGCCAATGTGTGGTGCATAAACCCACTGAAGTGAGATACTGTCATATCTGTTAGGTCTTTTTTCCTTTTAATGGGGGCAGCAGCTCTGGGTTCCTGTTTTTATTGCTTGTCTTAATGACTGAAAAAAGAGGAAAGTCATTATGTGTATAAAACTGCATGCATGTGCATTTTACATTTCTTTTTGACAGGTGCCTAAAACAAAAGGCCGTTTCTGCTGTTGAATTGCGGCTGTTTTTTTCTCCGACGGAAATGTGGGAACTGGCAGGACGAGAAGGTTGGCGGAGTCGATTCTAGTCAGGGGTCAGTTTAAATGAATATTATGTGATATAACATTATACAACAATGAATATTAACACCAACTTAAGATGTAATGATCTTTCACAGAATCATTATCCAATAAAATCACTCTGCTCACCTCCAAAATATGGAAAGAAAGGAAAAAAAAACAGAATCGCATAAAAAATCTCTAACAGCAGCAGGTGGCGTAGTGGTTAGAGCTGCACCCAGGGCCACATTTATAACTGGCCTAACCTGGGCTGCAGCCCACAAAATTGATCTAAATAAATACATTTATTTTGCATGTATTTCATCTGCTACGGCTATCAACCGGTTCCCACTTTCAAAACTGATATAAATTTATAAAATAGGTTTTTCTTTCAAGCAAATTGCTATAAAACTGCATCTTCTTGTCTTTATATTTACACACACACACACACACACACACACACACACACACAGTCTCTCAAGATGGATGATATACAGCACTTTTATTTGCTTTTAAGGTTTGACACTCTGCATAATCTCTCTGCTGAGGAACCACTTGCTATTACTGAGTTGTGGAACAATTGTTATTAACAGTAATTTTAAAATTTGACATTTCACATTTTCTTTCTGCCCAGAGAGCAGCTGTTCTTATGTTGTGGTCATTATTCATGCATTGAAAATATATGTAAATGTATACATACTGTTTAGCATAATACAGTAATCCTTTGATATCCAAACTCTCTATTTCCAAAGTTTCACTACATATGAATATATAACGGCTCTTGAAAATTAATACCCAAATATCAGTGTTCAGAAAGTTTTACTATAATGAATTTTTATTTTAAGCTTCTTCATAATAAAAAAATTTCAAAATGCGAATAAAAATCAAAATAAATTTTACAAAAAAATCAACAATAACATACATTGTAGTGTAATAAAAAATAATACTAAATGTGTTGTAATAAACTATACTTTATACCATTATGAGCTGGAATCTCAGAACACTCATTAGCTGTTTCTGCCTGTTTCATTTTGGACATGTTTGCACGGCATCGCCACATTTATTGCACATTTAATTTTTTAAAACAAACTTTCTTATTTAAATGAGAGTTGTACTAAATAAAGGGACGGAGGATTATTTTAACATGCATTTTTCTCGGCGTGTTTTGATGGATGAATTAGTAACAGATCCTGAGGGATTACTGTACAACAAAAAACTTTTTTTTGTTTTAGAGAAAATAATTTAATCCATAAAATAATGTTTTAAACAATCTTCATACTGTGTCTCAGTGAAGAACCACATAGCCGTCTCCATGAAGGTGGTGCAGTGCCCCCCAGTCCCCCTGTAGCAGCTTTCGAATCGTTCTATACATAAATCACTGTACTGCTTGTATATATGTTACAGTACTGACTTTATTCTATATTTTTAGGCACACTGCGAGTTTATTCCACATTTAGTTATGTTATAAAAGTGTTACTATAGTAGACAGTGCAGCACTAGACAAAATAAATTACTACGCTTAAATTACCTGTTCGATTTTCCAGTCTTTTGCTGCGTCCAGACACCCCCAGGCCTATATAGTCCAGAAAATTTAGGAAAGAGTATAACTGTAAGGTACCGTTTTCTATCACTTGACCACAGTCATGGCAATGACATTTTTAACTTGTAAATACACAATGTCCACGCTCCCATACATGCTCCATTCAACGCAAATCTCTCCACCGTGAGGGGGCTGCTGAAGACGTGCAGCATCCTTTCCCATCACTGGAAACACCTGGGTACCATCCCAGCTGTAGCAAAAAGAAAACAATAAAACTGCATCTCTCTGTCACCCTCTTGCGAGGAAAAAACCAACTGAGCGGTTTGACACTGGGTTTCTGATGACAAGACCCATTACCACAAGCCCTATTCATCCGTGGTCCTTGCGGACGGACCATAATCCTGTCAGCCAGGCTCACAATGCAGCCACGCAGATTAGCAACCCAAAAAAAGGCAAACAAACATCGACAAGTGTGCTCCTAGTCTGGGTTGCGTGGATGTTACACCAGGCAACGGTCCCTGGCTTCAGGCCACCGCTGGCCAAAGCCGCCAACATCCGTGCGGCTGGGGCAGCTGCTTGTGGGTCAGGATATTGGCCAAAAGTCTACTGCCTCTGCAAACCCTGTTAGCCATGTTATCCTGGAGATGTCTGGTCAGCTGTCCCCGAAAAAGAGGATGCTTGTCCACCCCCCCAGTAATGGTAAACGGCAGCCACATATTGCTCATTTCCTAAAATAAACTCCCTGCAGACCTCAGCATAAAGGCCGAAGCTTATACTCGATATCATATCGACACGGTCATTAAAGGCGGCGTAATTATTACCATTCGCTATTTCTTTTTTCCTCATTTCATTTCCTCATTTCAACTGTCTGTTCAATGGAGGGTCACAGTGGTCCAGAGCCTGGGCTGGAAGCCAAGGGTGTGAAGCACATTCCCTGAATGGGGTGCCAGTCCACCGCAGAGTAGCTACTCACTCACGCTGTATTTATTTTCACTGCCGCTGCTGTGAAAGATCTGGAAATAAACTGCCATTGGCGTATTAAACGAAAACCCCTTGCCTCCGCATCGCAAACACGGCCCACCTTTCACCCTGAGAAGTTTCCTGTAGCGACGGCAAATTTTTTTTTTTTTTTTTAAAAAAGGTCCTTAAATGCAATTTCGATGCTAATTGTACCAGTTAATTTTAAGTGCTTCGAGTCCGATGACATTCTGAAATTTTAGGAGCTTTTTACAATGAGTGTGCAAAGAGATTTGGAATGAAATGCGTGTTAATCGACTCCGCTGTTAATGGGCTGCTATTTGATTTTGCACAAAACAATTACTGTCAGACAATTATTTAAATTGACATGGGAGGGGATAAAAAATAAAATATTGTAACGGTGATCGTCTCGACTGCCGTGTTTCATTTTTATACGTTGTTGCCTAAAGTAGCGTTCCGAATAAACTGGCTTCATTTAACAGCTAATTGAATTTTACAAACTACTGAAAAGGCTAGTTTTATGCATAGGGTGTATTATGGAAGTTGGTGTTATGGTGCTTAGAGCTGCCACCTGCGCTTGAAAGACCCAGGTTCAGACCTTACCCGCCTGGCTCATCGTCCTTTTCTTTAATCCATACAATAAAAACAACCGTGTGTAAATGCAGAAATCGCTGCTTAGGAAAAAGCATCAGCTAAATAAACAAATGTACTTTTGGAAGCCCTACTCATTCAGAATGCCTTTTCTCCCTAGCTTCGCATTTAGTCATCTTCCAATCTATATTATAGCACAGATAGAGCTTTTTAAACTTGTAACTGCACAAGAGCCTCTGATTTTCAGCAGTAGGAGGAGATTTCATTTCTCCAACAGTATCTCCAGCAGAAGGTAGCTCCTGCCATTACCACGAGACCCGTTCCTTCAAAGGTGTCCTCCATAAAGATGACATAGAAAGCAGGAGTCAGCAGCAGACGTTTCAAATGAATATTAACGCTTTAATGATCTCATAATTTGGTCGTTCTTCAAGTTATTCAGTAGCGCTCATGAAGCCTCTTAGATTTCCTATTTGTAGCAAAATACGAATAATTCCTCGGTATCCAAACCTAAATCGTGCCCGTATCATAAGATATCAACATTTTTTGAGTGCTTATTTCCCATTACTTTAAACGGGGAAAAATAAATGAATAAATAATGCGCTCCGGGCCCATTGGAAAACACCTGCATATCTATCAACACAAGACTTCAGCATGATAAACACTCTAAACACAAGTTACGTAACTAGAAAATACTTAATGTTGTCATTAATATGCATGTTTATACTGCAGTGCAGTGTGTACAGTACAGGTCATTTCACATGTTATTCACTGCGTTACATGCAGGAGATGAGAAGGTGCGTGGCAGGGTTTGCAACCCCACTTCAGTCTAATAACATGTTGAATAATGGCAATAAAGATGTGTGTCAAAGTAATAAACCCACCTGTTTCACACAGGCATTTAAAAAAATACTCCTTTTTTATATTTTAAGTGCGCAATACATGTGATAACATGGCACAAACGTTCAGACAAAGGAAAATGGAGGAAACAGCTGATAACACCTGCATGTCTGGCTTTGTATTAATATTTAACAGTACAAAATACAGCTTATTACAATACATACAGCATTATTTTATTACATTGCACTCTGCAGTACTTCAAGGTATTTATTTGTAGATTTTTAACATTCATTTAGACTTTTATTTGCGTTTTTTTGGTTATAGCAAAAATTCGGATACAGAAAGTTTGGATACTGAAGAATTGCTACACTGAACAAATTGAGTCTTCGCAAAGAAAACTCTAACAGAAGCTGGGAACCAACCCTGGACTCAACACCATGCTGTACGCCATGCCGCGCACTTTGCTGTTCCATCTTTGCACAACTATCTCAGGTTATCTTCCATAGTTTGAATGCTGAAACCCAACACCCCAAGGTGTCTGCCATCGACTTCTGCCATCGACTAACATCCCGGAAGGAAACGGACCTCTAACAGGAAACGCCTGCAGACTCACAGCAACCATTAGCATCGAGCCTCGCATTTCTCATCATTTTCTAACTCAGTTGCTCTTGAAGAGCATCGCTTCACAAGGCTTTCCATCTAGAGAAATAAAATCACATACAGTAAGTTAGGTATTCTAAAGAGCTCTAATGAGCACCCGAACCACATCGCGGTGCCAAACCCAGCTGGGGCGAATGAGGTGCCTCGCTGACCCCGTTATCCACAGCTTCTCCAGACAGTTCAACTGCTCCGTTCACACCTTAAAAATAATGGGGTGTAAACTGACACCACTGTAGTAATGTCATGCTAATGAACTAGGTGCCAAGGAAAGGGCTCACCCACTATAGGGGAACATATTTACATATTGTGTGTGTGTTTGTAACCAAGTGTGTGCTTAGAGATGAAGAAATAGTACCTGAAATATATTGCCTACACATACATTGTTCTCTTAGAAAATCTTACCCAACCGGCGTCCCGCTGATCCAGATTCAGTTCCGTCCTAGGGGGACACCATGGATGACTCTCACTCACTTTGATGTACACCACAAGGTGTGCATTGATATCCCACAACTAATATCCTGCTGTCATTTGCATTTATTTATTTGACTGATGTTTTTCTCCAAAGCGACTTAATAATTTAACCTTCTATATAACCAGGTAATTTTTATTGTATCAGTTCAGGGTAAGAACCCTGAGCACTACAGCAGAAGGTAGGGTTTGAACCTGAGGACTGTGAATGATATTGGAATTTTAAGGTGCTGAATTTAGTTCACATGCATGCACACAGGCACTCAACTAGAAGTAGTGTCAACGAACGGACGGATTCCACTCCAGAAGATGAACTTCCCCAACTGGTTCACTACCCCAGTTAATTACTTGCTGTGGAGCTTCTCTCACCGCTCTCCGTGTGTTCAGGTAGGTTTGCTCACGACGCCACTAACACGCTCACCCACCTCGCCTCCGCAACCAGACGTCAAACGCCCACCGGGGCGCTCAGGTACGAGGCGCCAATCGTGTGTCCACATCGGCCTTTGTGCACTTTAAGACGATCCAAAATGGCAAAGAAAACCTGAAGCTGCTCCAAGTGACCACATCACAGACATGGGGAATCCGTGGGAAAAATTTAGCCAGCTTTTTCGATACTGTTTCTTTACGTCAAAGTGGGCGTGGAAAAAAAAAATCAAGTTTTATTCAATGTATGAATTTGTCAAACTGGATAATTCCTTTTGAGTTCCTGGCATTAGAGAGCAGAAACTTCCGGATCTTTGCCCGGTTGAGCTGTGCTCTCAGAGTAGCAGAAAGTTTCAAAGGGGGTCAGTGTCAGAAAACCTTTTAGACAACGGCGTACCCTTCACAGAGGCAAAGCTTCCTTTCGACAGAGACCCGCTCTCCCCGTGGCGGTGAGGGCTTTAAATATAATCGAAAGGGACGGGAGATTTGGGCACGTGGCGTTGCGGGGAGCGCCGGGGTGGGGGGGCGTGCCCTGACCGGAGGGCAGTCCCACTGCGGAGACAGCGACGGGCCGTTTCGCTCGCTGTCTGCAGAAGTGCGGCCGCCCCAGCCAAGTACGCGACATCATTAGAGAGACCCGGCCGGGTGACAGCTGTCGACCGCCGCAGATTGACAAGGCAATTAATCACCGAGCCGAGACTCGATAAAGTCATCAGACAGATGCCCTCCTTTTCAAAGGCGCCGCGTTGCTGTTTATCATGATAAAAAAAAAAAAAAACTGGAGACGGGGTTGGGGGGGGGTGGGGGAGAAGTCACTCTTCTGCCGCCTCCCCGCAGCACTGCAGCATCTGCAGAACTTATCTAAACAGCAGAGCCATCCTGGTGTGAGAAGAAAAAAAAAAGATCTTGAGGAACTTGAGTCGGTGACCTTTTGGTTGAGGATCCTTTAACCACTTCGCTGCCTGGTATGTCTAACATCTCTGGTTGTGTACTTCCCCACCCGATTCGTAACCATTTTTATTTGTCCCAGGCACCATAGCGTGAGGTGTGGATACTCAGCTGCTTAGTTATTTACACCATTATATAGCGGAGGCAGTTCAGAGTAAATACCTTCATCACAGGTTTTTTGACAGGAGGTTGGATTTGGTTCTCAGCTCCCAGGTGACATCTTGAAAACAGCTCTTTTGGGTTTGTGTTGTTTCATTTGAGACGATGTGGGTTTTTTTCTAGATGTAGTAACAGGGGAAATTTTGAGCAGAATTGATGGAAACCGCTTTTCATCTCTGTGTACGAATATATAGCTCAGAGATATTTACATCCAGATCATTAGTTTTTCCTTCGCCAAATATATCAAATGCCTTGAGGAGTGTTTTTGGTCGGTATCTTGCCGAAGAATGACGGACTGGCTGACCAGCCGAATGCTTCTGAAGTACGACGTGGTGGTCACGGGGCTGAGGCTGCCATGGACTTGGTAGATACCAGCAAATGTGTGACCCCAGACCACCACAGTTGCTAGTTTATGCTTGACAGTGGGAGCTAGGCAAACACAGCTCATGCAGTCACCTTCTCGACATCTTCCAAATACGTGAAGGTTGGACCCACTCCGTTTCAATTTTTGACTCATCAGACCATAAGACCCACCAGACAAGTCTGGTTTCCAGCTTGTGTGCTCAAACTTTTGACTTTCTGGCACGGTAGCTCACACATTACTGTCCTCTGCCAAATCTCTCCCAGAGTCCTGTCCTGCTTTGCAAAAAAACGGTCCCATTCCAGCACACAAACATCCTCCTTTCAAAGCAAATAAAATGCCCGTGTGCATTTACTTGCCACAGGAAGTCGTACGACCCCCCCCGTCCCCCCGTCCCCCTGTCCTTTAACTCCAGCTAATCCCCCTCTTCCCAGCCCAACAGTGCAAAATGATCATTATATCAACTCAATCCTTGTAATATTTGGACAGCGGGACGTTTCCGTTCTAAAGAGCCAAATCAGCGCTCTTAATTCAAGTGCCGCATTCGCAAGCAAAGTCGGCCCCTCGGCGTGACTCACCGACGTTTCCCAAACATTTTATTTTACTGGAATTTGTTTTTTTTTTAAATTCTTCTATATTTGGCTACCGCCGCATAAGGGTCACCGATTGCTCGAGGAAATTTAGCATTTTTAATAAGTTTGCCGCGATTTACGTAACCAGCCCCGCCGCACAGATGAACAAGGTGAGCGGGCTGGGGCTCCTGCTCCGGCAACAAGGACAGGTCCTACCCCCACACGGGGGTCTACTAGTTAATAATGTATAAGTTCCCCAACATCACAATGCATAAACGATGCTGCGCTCCCCACCATTGCGGCGGACTGTACAACAGCATCGCGCCTGTGCATTTTGCATCTTCTCGGGCGGAATACAAAGCCGGGTGTTTTGCACCATCGCCGCAGGGCTGCGCAAAGGTTAGAGCCACTGATAAACCCAGCGACAGCTGGGGGGTGAAGCAGAGCTGTTGGTGGGTAGGTTTGTATACTGACAAAGCAAATCTCCACGCTGTCACCATGTTACCTTTACTCCCCTGACACCTTTTTTCTCTGCTGCGTCCCGAAATAGTAGAATTCCAGTAAAAGGTGCAGAGATGGATGTGGAAATCGCACCCCTGGTTGTGTTATTTCACAGACTGCAGCGTAATAATATTTCAAATGAGACGGGAGAAGTTTCATTATCCGAGAGGCACTGAAGATAACTAGTCTAAATGAGCTGAGGTGAGCGCAAGTAGGGAGGAGGACACCGGGTTCAAAAGGTCACTGAGTTCAGCATCCCTGCTGGGGGGGGTGAGGTGGGAGTGGATGCACAGGAGGTGCTGTCAGCGAGATGGTGTCCCATCAGCAATAAAAGGAGACAGAAAATCACTGAGGCTGTCGGCCGCTAGTGGGTAATTCAGCTACAGTGTTTGTCTCATTTCTTTGCCCCCCCCAACACACACACACACACACACACACACACACACACACACAGAGGCCCCACAATGGCCGAGGTTGGTCGGTGACAGTACAGATGAGTGTGTCATGTCACCGCTGAAATGGATGGGATTCATAAAAGTGGCGAGATCTTTGGGGGGGCTGCCAGTGCCTCTCGTCTCCAGGGAAGAGCCCCCCACCTCTCCCCCTCTCACCTGAGAAACACTGCAGCCACGACACAGCGAACCTGTTAACCTCTAACATTTCTTCCCTTCTAACGTTTACTCTTCAGAGTTTGTTTTATAAGGAATAAATAAAATAGATCTTCTTATATTCTTCCTTCATTTTTTTTCTTGGAAATGCCAAAAATACACTGTTTATTGTTACTTTTGCTTTTAGCAGTGATTTAACTTCATGTAGCTGCGTGAAAATCTGCCAGAGAGAAGCTGGTCTGGATGTGATGCGGGGAGAGACACTAGATGACTATGGGAAGGGTTTCAGTAGCTCTGAGGGCCAGAGGGAGCTCACTGAACCACTTTGAGCCCCAAACACACTTTGAGTTTTGATTTCGTCATATTCTTAAACGTGTGTAACGTTACACAGGCAATTTTTGGGTTGTATTTGAACTTTTTTGGGCAGCTGGTTATTGCCAGTGAGTTGATGGTTGATAAAGCCTCTGGGATCTGGCCAGAAGGTCCCTGTAATAAAGAGGGGTTGCCGATGCCGACTGGGTCTCGACCGCATGACACGTGCACTTTCTCAGCTACTTTTGAAGAGCCACAAAATTGTTCACACCTCAAAAATGGTCTTTTTTGAAAACAGGAGAAGAAAACCGCAAGGATTCGTGTCAACATTCAGCTGTGCTGAGCAGACATTGTCAAAAAGGAACCATGGGGAACCACAGACTGAGTTTCATTCACTGTATGTGATATTCAAGATTAACAATCTTTATTTTAACACATGACTGGAAAAAATACAGAAGACTAAAACTTGTGAGAGAGAATCTACTTTTTTTTGTCTGATGTACGTAAAAGAAATGAAAAATGGTACAAAGCACTTCTTCTCAGTTTAGAAAAACATAAATACGTGAACGTAAGGTGCTGATAAATCTGGCCTTAAACAACCCCTTGGCACTTAACTCCTCCATAAATATCAACGTATTTAAGAGTATTCTGACCTGAAATGTAAAATATTTAAAGCTCACAATGAAACTGATGGTGGACTTTTGGAATAACTGGTGGTTTTCTGTTATAACTGACATTTTGCTGCCGAAACATATATTTTATTTTGCAACAGAAAATATCAGCAGGTGCTATTATTTGATTCCCAGTACGTCGAGCATTTTCTCTCATTTTTGTGAAGTGTCTATTGCTGTAGTAGAAATCTACCTTTTTTATGCTGAATAGAATAAATTATAACTTTGTAATGCATGAACTGCGATATCTCACAAAATGCCAAGTATCCCAGGGAGGTGAAACAATTGAGATCGGACCAAGAGTTTGAGTCTCTCGCAGGAGTGTGTTTAAAAAGGCTGGATTTTATAAGAAAACTAGACGGCGGGTGTCCAGCAGTCCATAAGTGGAAACCTTGACGTGTTCCTGGGGGTCCTCAGAGACCAGGATTCGAGACTCAGAATTTTACAGCCATCATTGGGTCCAGCTCCTCGAAGAGCAGTTGGCAAGGCGATAAACCGGCAGGAAGGCAGAAGCAAAGATCACGTTCAGTATGAGGAAAACAAGAGAAACAATTACGGCGGCGCATACTTTTGCTTCGGGTCTCTCGAGCGGTTTTACCGAGGAGACTGGATATTAAAAAAAAGAAATCATTTATACTTTCCATGGTAACAAATATTAAGAGAGTTGTTTGTTTTCAAACGTAGACTGGGTCCGCCCCTGCCCGCAACAACCATATATTTCCATCCGATCTGCTGGATGGAAATACACAGAGGTGCAAACCAGAGAGCTGCCGAGAAGCACGGATCCCTTTCTTCTCCGCTGTTCGCTCTGTCTCTCGGCTATTTGTCGCTAATGAAAGCTACGAGAGGTGTTTTGATGATGACTTCATGCCTGTCGGGAAACCAAACGCAAACCAGCAGGAGACCCTTGTAAAAAAGGAGGCTCTGACCCCCAGCAAGAGCTCTGACTTTTCCTGGGACAGCTGACTCTGTGGCTGTAGGACCAATTTCAAACACACTCACAGACAGATGTCATCCATCTAATCCCACCCGAAGGGGATGTTTCACAGAAGACAGCCCATAATACACCTGTGCTCACGTTCCATTGTTTACAGTACCGCGGGAAAACAAGGCAAGGCTGCTTTAACAGGCACCGCGAGGTCAGAATAAACCGGCTTGTTAGAAACCTCCCACACTGCAGCGGTGAAATGACGTGATGTTGCTAGCATGTTGCTAATAAGACGGCGTTAAATGAAAAATGTGTTGAATTCATGTCTTCCCCTCGAATGAGTTGCTTTTGGCTTCAGTGAATTATTCGGCGTGAAGATGTATAAAAAGTCAACGAATCAAACGGTCTCCAGATCACTTGGTCCATTTACCCTCGTGGGCAGCTGGAAATGCTTATTTTCAGCCGATGCACTTTGTTTTCTGATGTCTCCGGTATTTACAGGCATTTTACACCTGCTGTGCGGTACAGGTAATGTTACTGTGACGCGGAGCGGGCGAACGGGGCGTAGCACCTCGGACAGCTCCCCGTGGGACCAGGCTGCAACGCGGGGGGGCGTCTGCTGTCCCCACACCGGAAAGCACTTTCCTCACCAGGGACCCGAGGGGAGCAGCAGGGTAGAGGCGAGAAGGAACGCGGACGCCGTGTCGTGTGGAGCGCGTGGGTTTCCGAAACCGAAAGGGGAAACCCTGTGGAACCGGTGACGCCGGGGAGGCCGACAGCGAGGGCGAAGCTTCCCTCCCCAGCAGTATGGACCACCACGCCACCTGGCTGACGTGTGCACTTGGGGTCCACTGGGCCGGGACTTCGCTGTTGGTTTTGAGAGTTACGACCCCAAGTGTCTCAGGTTAAAAAGGGGGGTAACGTTAGCTGTTTGGAGCGCCGCGGTTAGGATGAGGATTGAAAGAAAGAGATGAAATGGAGGATTTAGTGCAAAACCCTTTCCTTCTCCTTTCGTTTTTTTGCGACCTGTTATTGGCCAATAAAGCAGGACCCCGGGTCTCGAACCCATCACCCTGTCCTCCGGGTGTTCGTTGATGCACGGCCCCCCGGGGTCCCTCACGTTACGCAGGGAAAAAACATACATTTTAAACACAAGCGCACCTTATAAACCTCACCTGCAAACAGCCCCGCGTTCATTTCCAGATGACTAACTGTAGACGCATTATACAACAATCATAGATGAGCCGCATTTTTAAAATGCAGTTATTTTTATGACACATGTGGGATCAGTTCAATTTATATGAACTATTATATAATTGTGCTTGATAACATACACATTTAATTCTTTTTATAATGCCACTGCTGCCACTGAAACTAATGTGCTTTGCAACCTGATCACAACAGAATGGTGAAAATGTCAAAATCCACTAAATATCAAGGCTTCCATTTAGTTATATTAGACACAACGCTGATGAAAAAAAAGACATTAAGAAATATTGTGCTAAATGTATAAGTTTGAAGTGTTCCTACATGCATGGGATGTTTAGAAGAATCTAAGCGAGATTTCAATGCAGTTAGATGACATGTCGACTGACATAATATGTCTATCTGCAACTTCATTGATCTGGCGTGGGATGTGGGGGGGGGGCAAAAAAATCTAATAATTTCAGATCCCTTTGGTGCCTTTTCTCCAATTCATTTCAAGCACTGGGGAACATTTGCTCTGTTTGACATAGTGCAAGCAATAGCGGCAGATATATTTCACAAGGCAATGCCCATCGTGTTGACCAGGAGCACTATTTTATTTGATTTTTGACAAAGTGACCGTGCTAGGTGGCCAGCGAGCCTCCGGTGTGAGAAAATTGAATATTTGCCGAATATTTTCTGGATTCACGTTTCCTCCGGACCTAAACTTGGCTGCACTACCCTGAACTTTGACCCTGACAAATCCATCCTGTTGCTAGCTGCTAGAAATCATTCTGCAGGGCTGGTCCCCTCTGACCCCTGGCAGGCCTTTGTTTTGCCTGTAGACAGTGCTGCATCCTCATGCTACACGATGAAAGCTGGAGTAACTCAGCTCATTCTTGACACCCAACGGTCTCCCCTCACGGCAATCCTATCTCGTTCCAAACATTTTCAGTTAGAGGTTAAAAAAATACCATACCATACCATACCATCCTTGGACTTCCCTTAAGCCTCTCTTCCACTAGTCATTGCATTGTGGGACCCAGATCTCCTGCGTTTTTCCTGGATGCCCACATTCTACTGCAGGTGCTGCCCGTGCACCAGCCCTTCTCATTTTGCTCATGTCCTACTGGTTCACCTCTCATTCCGCCATCCCCCAGTGAACCCATGTTCATTTTCAAACTGGAAGCTCCTATTATTCCTCCTCAAAATCTAAATTCTTCAAAGGAACCACATCCTTTCGCCAACAGCGGAGCTCCTTCGAGTTCTTGTTGGACCTAATGCCCGTCATTTCTTATTTCACACGCTGCCGCTTAGCTTGTCCCCCGGATGCCTTTCCTTGCATCGGTGTGTTTCCATCAGATTCGGTATAAAGCAGATTAAAATAGATAATAACCATCTATTCTCAGCTGGGATTGGGGGGGGTTGGGGGGCAATTCATCCTGATGAGCTTTTTAATTAAGGGACACAAAGCGGCTTCTGCCAGTATCTCTGCAGACTACTGCTCTTCACTGTCAGAGGACTTCCTGAAAACAACCTGCAATCGTGACAGCAAGCAGATTGATGTCTTACTTTGTGGTTCCAGATCTCCCAAGGGATCGAAGGAGAGGTAACGTCTCCTTTGTTCACGCGAGTAAAGAACGGATGGACACAATTTCTGAAAGTCTCAAAATCAAATGCACGTACATGGTTACATTTTCTATCTCTAGGTCAACAACAACAGGCGCTTGCCTTGTTTCCCACCACTCGCTGCTCCATGCAGCAATTCCATACCATATTTAGACCCTGTCTGGTTTCGAGGTCTTCAGTTTGGGGTGCTGAGCGGACGGCTACTGCTGGCTTCACAGGTCGTCCGACTTACTGTTAGACGCCGAGGGTTGACGTCTGACTTACTGTTACGATGCAACCGTCAGGAGTGAAGACAAGTGCAAGTACACCACCTTCTGGAAACCCGATTCTTAACTTCCAGCCACCCCTTTGCAGTTACGACATGCCGAGTGGTTAAATATGCAATGAAATATTTACCTACCCCTTCCTTTTCTGACACTTTCAGACTATCCTCTAGGGTGGCATGTGCTAAGTCGAGCTTTGCCTGGGGTTTGGTCCTCAGCTGGATGCATGGAGCACACGTGACCTGAAGACTTTGAGGAGTATTGTTGCACATTACACCTCTCGTGGGGGGAATGTTGCCCCAGGGTACCCTGTCATCAGTATAACATTTTCCCCACTGGTCTGCTGGTATAGCTACACTGTGTAAAGTTGGCTCTTATGCTGACTGACCAAGCTGCGTATTTCAGTCAATGCTACAAAAGACTCGCATGCAACTCGTGCAAGCCCATGCTGGAAGACGTCTTTAAAACCTCTGGACAGCTAGGCTGTAATACAGTCGAATGCTAATGTCAGAACATAATGGAGTCATGAAAAAAAACGAGAAACACTTCACAGACAAAACAATAAATCTCCCATCTGTGCACCTAATGGCCTTGGTTCTCCAGGACTGCAAATTGCGCCTTTCTGGAGACTGAAAAGCAAACTGTCAAATTCCTCAAAGCCGAAGACAAGCAAAGAACCTGCCGATGGAGGCAAGCGCAGGGCGGCAAGCCGAGCGACAAATCCGGTGCCCTGTGAGAAGGCAGGGGTCACGGCGAAAAAGGCGGAAAACACCTGTCATCGCTGCTCTGCCGGGCAAGCGATGTGCCTTTTTTTTTTTAAGCCTTAGCCCCATCCACGAGCAAGATGGGCTCCCACAAGCGGGAGCCTCAGCAGGTTCCTCCACAGAGCTCAGTGGACCCTCGGGAAGCCACCCCCCACACCTACTGTCCTGCCTCCCAGTTCTGCCCTCCCATGGAAGAACCTCGAGAAAACTCCTCTCCGTCTCCTCGTAATTGCAGCCTTGTAATATCAAAGCTGACATTTAGCTTCCTCGCGAGCGTGTCTGTGTGAGAGGGCTGAACGCAAGGCATCTGCTCTAATTAAAACTCCGGACGGCGAAGCGGCCACATATTAATGTCAGGCCCAGAAAGGTTTCCGCAGCGCAGAGATGTCCGCGAGCCTGAGCTCCATCCCTCCCGCGAGCCTGAGCTCCATCCCTCCTGCCCGCCTACCGGAGAAAGCTACCCCGGCCCGTTCTGCCGCTCGTGTTGTTCAGAATGGGAACGGAATAAATAAATCTACGATCAGCAGCAAAATTCCGATCATTTCTGACATTTTCCTAATCATCTGCTAATTCTATCTACGCGTGAGGCTGAACGTAGATGAAGAGGGTATCTGCTGGCGGAGGCTAACCGATATCTCGAAGGATAACCAGCTCTGTCAGTCAGGAAGAGTTTAAATCAGTTAGTCGAATTTTACACTCTGGGATACGTCATAATCCGGTATGAATGTTTATTCCTATCTCTGCCAATGCAGGTGTGCGGTTTGGTAACCAAACCTGGTTGTTAGTTTAACAGATGAAGCGACATTTTTGGAAAATTGCCTTTACCTCAGACATGCTATAATTTTGCTGCCTGAAGGTAAAATAACCTCTCAGGCTCTCCTTTCCTGGCCTGTAAACTACATATATCAAGTGCAAACCAGTTTTGCGAAGAAAAACGAAAATGCTTCGTTTTGCATTTTACATTTCGGTTCACAGATGTTCCCAGCAGCAGCTATGGGCAGACTGACACCACAGACGATGACCCAGGGCTGAAGCCCATCTCTAAGGCTCGTACCTTTGAGCAAGATGCTTGCTCTGAACTGACAAGTTAATGTGACCCAGCTGTGTAAGTGGCCAAATCTCTGCAAGTTTTTTCGGACCAAAGCGTCAAATAAATAAAGAACAAATTTAGATGTAGGTTAGGAATTACGAGATGTTACCTTGTTTGCAATAGCCATCCGGTGGTCAAAGCACATTAACTGCTGTTTACTGGGCTTCGCTGTAAGTTGTGTTAACTCTGCAGGAACAGGAGATACCGCCTCCACCTAGAAGGTCTAAGATACTGTATGAAAGGGTGCAGAATGAAAGCCTTTAAGTAAAATATGGCAGAATAATACTGATTCACAATTAATGTTTAGCTGCCGCTGGTTCCAGTCTAAACCCCCCCCCTTGTCCTGAGCTGGGGGACACCAAGAACAAAGCAAAACAAGTCCCCGGTGCAACCGCCGAACCCATAGAAATTCTTTGAAGAAGACTTTTTCCTGAAGGAAGAGGATTCTTTTTGGCAGTATAGATGGTTGTCCTTTTTTAAAGTTAATTCACATTTTTATTATGCTTAGATTTCAGTCTGCATTGAAATTTTTGCTGTGACGTTTAGTCCCCCAGTAAAAGCTTCTTAGTTTCTTTTCTTAAAGATTTTTTCCTTCACAGTCACTTGCTGAGGTGCACTTGGGTCTAGTTTGTGCTGATAACATCTACCAGCTCCAGATCCATTTCAGTAATGTTATTTATTCACATGCGACTGTGTGCATGAAACTGACATTACAAAACCTGCGCTGCTTTTACATCATCATCATTAAATATAAATAACTGATAATGCATAACTTCCAACCTTCTCCTTCTCAACCTTCTTAATGAAACATTACTTGCGATGTGTTTACTGACACAGTTCGCCGCAGTGTCTCTTGTAACGGATAGCTAAGTTGCTAGCTGTGAGGAATCGGACAACTTCGGGACACCGAACCGCCTTTGGCTTTTGGACTGCAGAAACTACAGCCCTCTGACGGCAGGGGCCGCCTTCCCATCGCGAGGCCCTGTTTGGCACCGGGGTCTCCAAGCAGCGGATACGAGATGGTGAAAATGCTTCAGTTTACATCACGAAGATAAGAACAACAATTTGCCTGTATAAATGGCTGTATTTTTTCCATTGTACTGCCTGCCAAGGTCACGGGCATCCTGCTTGGACTGTTCACTCAAAAGATAAAAGATGTTTTTTGTCCTCTGCTTTAGATCAGTCTTCAGAACTTCCGTGTCCGTTTACTTTTATGTGTCGGACACAATGGCTGTAACCAAGAGGGAATATTGCACGTTTTAATCCGGGAAGTTTGGGTGCAACCCTGTGCCTCCCTCACCTCCAAACCCAGAATTGAAGCATGTGCACTGATGTTGCTTAGCCTGAAAGGACCGACAGCATCCCTGTAATGAATAATAATAGCTGCGGACACGCTGTGTCCACCTGTTTACTATCAGCTCCCAACAGCCCTCGCTTTGGTCACTCGGCACCTTAATCGAATCAACAGCCACCTTCCTCCGCCATTCACCCGGTAAGACTGAGTCTCCCGACTCCCTTGGAGGCTTTTCCCGATAAGGAGCGTGATGCCCCGACTTCTGTACGATCCCAGGTTCTGGTGGCTCCCCTTTCATTTTTCAGTTAAACGGACTTTTCTTCCGCCACCCTCGCCAAAAACGTGTTCCGGCTGAATTGAGTTTGGACCCATTCGGTGCTGTCTCTTTGGAGCTTTGATTTGGCAATTTATTGGACTGGCCCAGCTGAACGGTGCACTTTCAACTCGATAACCAGACGTGAGGGAAAAAAAAATTGTTAGAGCCAAAACCAAAATGAGTGACATGACATCAGACACAAACTTAAGCGGGCAAATACTGTAAAAATGAAATGTACTTAACAACAGGGAGCTGCAGACAACTAGTCCAAAGTAAATTAAATGTATCATCCGTTGCAGCCGAACCCATATCATAGAAATTGCAGGTAATTGTTCTTAAGCATAATTATTCACTTATGCAGATATTTGCTTAAAATATAGCTCCGGATTACAACGCAGAACCACCATTCAAGGTCTGAGATTCTTTTATTAAGTAAGGAAATGAGTAGAAACGGTGGTAACTTTTCCCCGGCTCTAATTTGTCCGATGGCCAACGCGTCGCCATGGGACGGTACCCCGTTGCTCGATGTAACAGCTGGAAGCTAAAGCCTGCGGCTCCGTATTCGAGGCCCGCGAGGTCCCCGGGAGAGAATCCCGCGGTCCACGCACCGGGATCCCGCTAATGTAAACGTGGCCGGAGGACGGCCTTCGTTCTCACGCACCAGGCAGGAATCGGTTGTCCGGAGCCGCCTTGCCAGAGCGCGACGATGCCCATTTTCTCTCTTCTAATTAATGTCACTGTCACATCGCGCTGGCGGGGCCAGGATGGCGCGTGACAGCGAAGGACATCCGTGTGCAGCGGGGAGATGGATTGAAAGGCAGGGGAGTGTGTCTGGTGCTCTGGGGCTGTGGGACGCAGTGGTGACGGACGGGTGCCC
This sequence comes from Arapaima gigas, assembly GCA_900497675.1. Taxonomy (NCBI): domain Eukaryota; kingdom Metazoa; phylum Chordata; class Actinopteri; order Osteoglossiformes; family Osteoglossidae; genus Arapaima; species Arapaima gigas. The sequence continues at coordinate 107,360 of UFQX01000937.1, forward strand.
GAGGAACAAATCCAAGCAGGCCGACCGTATCTCATCGAATATATGGACCCGCTAACCAGCCCGGCAGACTGCTTACGCGTCCGAACTTTTCATCCCGGGCTAACCTAGCTAAGTTAGTATAAGCTGTATCAATTATGTTGTCGTCTCAAAGAAAGCGTAGCGGCGGCTTAGATGTCTCGCAGCTGGTCGACTTTAAATTATACATTCAGTCCTTAAACAAGCACAAATTACGCAATTTTCGCAACATCGAGTTTGAGTTTTTCGGGCCCCGCAAGCGAAGTCGCTATTGGTTCACCAGACGCCTGCCGGAATACGAGCGTGCTAAATGACTGTGGCGATTAAGTAAACTACGGTACGCAGCATATCAAACTTGGCCGAGATAGTCCCAGAATATGATTTTCCAGCGTCTGACATTTTCCATCAAGCGGAAAAGAGCTATAAAACCAGTCTAGCAAAAGAGAGCAAAGGAGACATAAAAAAAAGTGTCAAATTAGAATTAGTCGCTTGGCATTTCGCGTGGGCGCTAAACAGTGCTTAAAATGAGCGCCTTGTTTTCTCAAGATAAACAACGGCGTAAAAGTCGACGACGCCACTTAAGTCAACAACATTTCCACCTCGATCCATTTGAAATCTCACCCGGTCGATGGTGTCAGACCTCACTGGTTACAACAGCAGCCGTGGGTTTGAAATGACTGTCTGGGATCCTGATACAATCCCCCTGCTCGCCCAGCCCCATCCCACCCAAGCCTCTTATCCGCCAGAGTCTTCTACCGTCTCGGCACGGCCCATCAATCCCACCCCAATAGGTGAATAAATCAATAAATCAGTGAGAAGAGCAGAAACATCATTCAGATGGTAGGAACACATCATCCATTATCCAGCGTGGACAGGCTAAGACATTGCCTTCCCACAGCCCCTGACAGCATAAGATAAGCTCTGTGTACTTGCCACTTTGAGAAGCAATCTTCTTTTCAGCCATGGCTCTTTTTTTCAGGACTGGGTGTCTCCTGTCAGCCTTTTAATCCTGTTTTGAAGGAAGAGAACAGGAGATGACTGTGCAGCAGCGCTCTGTTGGGTGATAAAACAAAATCCATTTATCAAGCGGGTGAAACAAAGGGGGCGGGGTCACGCAATTGCTTGACACTAATAAATAAATACGTAAAAAATTAATGAACCGAACTATCAGGGAGGAACAGGGTGCGGAAAAGTGCGACAAAACAAAGTTAATCGTCCGATGATTTTTTTTTTTTTTTTTTTTTTGAGGCAGATATTAAAATCTGCCGAAAGGGAGCTTTTGGTTCCTGCCAGTTGAGATCTTTAGGACGGCGCGAGGTGGAGCCGATGCTATTACCCGACGCGAAACCTCGAGATGCCTTGCGTTCGAAGAGGATTGCGCTGTTAAAGATAATCGCGCACGTTGTACACCTTTTATTGCCGCCCTTTCCTGACACGAGGGTTTTGTTCCCCCGGCTCGGGACGGACCGGATCGCCAGCGTTCGTTTCTCACGTAAATCCGTTACGTTCGGCTCGTGATTTTTCCACTGATGTCGAAAAGCCGCCGCGATGTTCTGAGGAGCGCGGAGCAAAATTACGCTGGTTTGCTGCTGCAAGAACTCACAAGGCAACAGATACGCGAGGGTCCACGGGCCAAAATGAGCCTCACGTATACAGCTGCTAAAGATATTCTGATTTATTCATTATCTTTCATCTCTATTCGGTTCTCCAGCATCCCATTCGACAGGCTCAGCCGCAGTAATGCCTCGATACGTACCCCTGTTTCGCAGCGGCACTCTAATTTGAACCCTTTGAGCAATTTCTCACAATTTGCCGTGTTTCCATTTCTCATAATAATTCCCAATCCATAAAGTACAGTTTTCTCTCTTCATTCCCTACTATTTTGCAGCGTGTTACACACGTGCGGCTTTCAAGCGGCATCAGCGCTACCGACTGAATTAACGGCATCTTATAAGCCGTGTTTCGGTAAGATTTGCGACAAACACATCCGGAGCGCTAATCCAGGTACCACTCTGCACCCCCGTGGTGGGCACGTATCCGCTGACGTGGTCCGGAGTTATTTCCAGCCGAGCCGCTCTTTTTAACACGGCTTGTCGACACCGTTTCCGAGCTCGTGTGTCAGTCTCTGTTATTCGGGGTGACAGCTCTATTCGGAACATGGGTCACGGAAGGGAGCAGTGAAGTTTCCCAAAAACTTTTCCCGAGCCTTAAATGTGTCCCGGCCTTATATAATGAGCTCCTATTTGGCATTAAAGACTCCCGACCCTTCAGAGAAAATGTCGTGCTTCAAAATTTGCTCAAGAAGTCAGACAGCTCCGGCAGCACACTGTCTGCAGAAAGGCGAACCACAACAGCATCTTGTGTAACACATGACCTGGAAATTTTTTTAAATTTTTTCGGAGCCTCCGAAAAGAATGCGCGTCGAAGATTTCCATCATTCCGGATGCCGATCACACGGGAGCGGTTTTATAAGTGGCCACGAAACGGCACGCCGACTTGACAGGCTGAGACTTCAAGGCCGAGCTGCTCTCGAACCCGAGGCTGCGACAGCCGCTTTGCGCGTTATTTTACCTATTTGGCTGTTAAATGTATAATGAGGTTCGGGTGCCTTTCAGCCCTACTGACAGATGCAAATAGCTTGTTTTATGTTCCGTTTCGGAAATTTCCCCCAAGCGAAAACCCGCCCCTCCCAACGATACACAAGTAAAATCATCACAGCAGGTTTGACTGGCAACCTTCACATCACCGGTCCATGTTCTCAGCCGCAATACATTAATAATTCACACTTCAACTTTTAGCTTTATTTGTTTATAACTTATTTATGGTGAAATCCCCTAAACGTCCTTTGAAACATTTTGCTTTTGTGTGCACTTGAAAGCGCTTTAAAAAACCAGAGTTGCATATGCGCAAAGTACAAAATGTAATAACATGAAATATAACACAAGATGGTCGAAACCCTTCGCGGTATTTCTTTTTTTTTCCCCACATTTCACCCGGTCTGAAGGCAGGCTGGGAAAAGCAGTACTTTCGAAACCTTCAAGCAGTCACAGCAGGGATCCCAGAGCTTATTTGAACCTGTCACGGTGACGTGAGAATATGGTTCAACATCTGAAGGAGACCTTTTTTTTTTTTTTTTTTGTTTTCAGGGAATGGCGTTACAATACATGCCTGTCTGTAGCGACAGCCCTCGCGGTTTCTTTGTCTCCTACATAGGTCCAGCTCCACAGAACCTCCCCCCAGGAAACAGGAGCTGCTGGCTTCCATCCCAGCAGAAAGCCCCCCCCGAAAAAGTTATCCAATTATTTTGCTCGAATGGACATCTTTAATATTATTACCGTATTTTATTTTTGATTAGCTTGAAACACACGGGCCATTTAATCTTTGCGGTATTCAGAAGACATTTGGAGGCTGGTTGTAAAGGAGGAAAAGTTGCACATAAATCCCATCATTATGCCAATTAAGAAGCTTAGAGCTCCAGTGGAAGCGAGAATGGCAGGGAAGCTGATCTAACAAGAAGCTGGTGACCTTCATCAAACGCCATTGTGTGAGCCCATATCAACTCTCCGGCAGCTGGGAGATGAAAGATGGAGAAAGAGGGTGGAAACAGAATCAGGCATCACAATTTACCACAAAGTTGCCGCAAATTGGTCTTTTTCGGTGAGTTACTGTGGCGGGCGCGTGACGGGTTGCAAATTTCCCTCCTGATTGTGGAACGTTTTCCTTCTCCGCTTCCTCTAACATGACCCAAAAGCACCACCTTGCATGTACAAGAAGGTAAAATGCAGACGACTGGAACAGTGCAAGAAAAAAAAAATCCTTCGGCAAAACTGATGACTTTTTTCACGATTAGAATATATATATATAATTTGTGGAACAAAGGTTTAGGGAAGCAAGTCCTGCAAAGGTCATGTCACTCTGAGAAACGGTTCCATTAACCATGGCAATGGGTCCACAGGTACATACTGAGCTGCTCTCACTAGGGTCACAATCGCTCATAATAACCACAAAACCAAAGAAAATTAAGGGCAAACACGAATCTCTGTGCACATTGTACAAATTCGCAACAAACAAGTCCCAAAAACGTCCCGGTGGAGATACTGCGGTTGCTCCCTTGAGGTTTGTAGTCTCAGCTGAGCTGCTATTTGTAAACTCGAGCAAATGTGCAAACGGGTGAAAACCAAAATCACTGTTATAAATCCATTTAAACTGTAAGGTGTCTAAGAATAATATGCACGCAGTATAAAGAAATAATGATGCAAACAGCGAAATGAGGAAATGGAGTGAAATATTTGAGGAATAGAAAGTAATTCATTCATTCACGCATTAGGGGCAGTTTGGCTGGACCAGCTGACCTGAAACATGTCTTTGGTCTGTACGAGGAGACTGGAGCAGGTGGAGGAAACCAACACGAACACGGGAAGAACACGTAAACGCGTCACAGGTCGGGTGGGAACCGAACTTGCGCCATGGCACACCCCGTCGAGCGATTACTAAACCGAAATTGGCTTAAGTGGGTCCAGGTTAAATGGCGGCACGAACAGTACGGAGACTCTCGGACACCTGAAGACACGAGGTCGTAAAGCATCATTTAGTTTTCCTCCCCCCCCAAACCCGACCCACCACTTCGCTTCAAAGCGGCGGCTAATTATACTTAGCAATCCTAACAAGTCAATAGTGTGGCCTATTTGTGCTGGAATCAATTCGACTTGTTTCCCTCAAGTGCCCAAGAATTCCGCCCGATCCACACGATCGCGGGAACACGTGTCGCTGCGAAAAACGTCGGTAGCACTGTTGTAGGATGTGAAAAGCGTGTGTGGGAGGGGGAGGGCTTTCCTTTGAAAGGAGTCCGTTCTGAAATGATGAAGAGAGACTTTGCTTTGAAGGCCGAGTCGGAATCTAGCGCCGCATCAAGCGCTTCTCCTCTCAAAGCCCTGACAACAGTGTGATCCCGGAGATCCATTATTGATTAGAAAGAGACGTCTGTGTTTTAAATTCAACAGGATTAGACCTGGTGTCAAGAGTAGGTGAACAGGTCTTGTAGAAGACAAATCATCCTGAAATGCGTAAAAAAATACACACACACACACACACACACACACACACACACACACACACTCTGCTCCAACGATCTTTTAACCATTATGCAAAGATCAGCATAAAGAGGTGAGACGGGGAGAAGAGGGAAACATCCCAAATTTGACGGCATGCTACGTTTCGGCCGAGCGACTTTTCCGAGCCCAATAAAAAGTAAACTCGCGCGTTTTGCACACGCCTGGTCAAATAACGTTACACCTATGTGACAAGTGAGCAACGTCTGCGATCAAACGTGAGCAACTGAGATGAGCACATCAGGAAGCTCGGCTGTGAAACACGTCTGATGAGCTGCAAGGCATATTTGGGTAGCAGAACAGATGCGTATCCACGGAAATGCGACAGGCAAGGTATCGCTGACAGATGGGAAACACTCATCCGCGTTGCGGGATTACGCACGGTACGACACCGGTTTATTGGAGTGACTGTACTGTGTTAGCTTCTCATAAACAATGGCGTGACTCTCCCCTCGGACCACACGGGGGGCCGAGTCCGGCGACCCGCAACTGCGAAACTCGACCTATAACCAGAGCTGACACGGTCGGTGAAGTCAGACGTGTCTCGCTCACGTTGGCAACTTTACCGCGGTAAAGCGCGGTTTGCGACGAACTTGGCTGAAGTTACGCCAAAGTGCCGCTTTGCTGTGCAAATTTTCAGCAGAATGTGTAGGGTTGGAATTATTTGCACCAGCAGATGGTAAAAAAACAGACACAGAAGTATGTACATAATTCCACAAGATGACAGTTTCAGCAGAACTGGTTATTGCGGTTCTCTCAGGAAACAATTCCTTTGCGCTTAAGTTGTAGGAAATGGTATGTATCGTTCAAGGAAAATTAGAAGCAGATGTTTGCAATGTCCTCAAGACAAGGACGGCACACAGTTAGTTGCTGCTTAATACGCAGCAAATATTTACAACAGATATGTTATTTAAGTTGTTTCTGCCGCTCATCCCCCCGCGACTGAGATAACGTTTTATTGCGTGAAGATTTACTCCGCAGCGTCCGGAAAAACAGGGATGTATCTTGTATTTTTTAAATACAAAGGCACAGCACCTTGACTTTTGAAAAAAGCAAAAATTTAAAAAAAAATTGGCTTGAGTTTCCAAAATAGTACGTCAGTTTTCTTCCATCATTTTTACATCAGAAATAATTCTTTTCTCGGTCAGCCGCTTTCTTCGGGACAGGAATATTCTGCGCTCATGTTAAACTAACAACTTTTTTAACAAGTCATCCCACTATTCCTCTGCAGAATCCACTAACAGAAAACTTAAATCAAGTTTTTAAGCAAATCTTACTTTTTGATTCATTTGACCGAGGCGATTTGTAACCATTTACACATTTATGCTTTTGGGCCATTTGTTCTGCATCAGTCCATTTCAAAAGCAGAAATGGGATTCAATCCAAGGACCTTCCGGAAACAAGGCAGCAGCCTAAGCATCGGTATCACCCGCGGCCACATTAGTGACTCGGTGAAGCTGGCGATTAAACTGATTTAATTTTGGACCCCCCCCATTTCAATATGAATTTAGAGCTAAATAAAGATTTGCTGTTTCTGCTTTTCACCAAAATCAGCAAATACTGCAAAGGTGTGAAGTGGTTCCTGCCACCTCTACCTGCCTTGTCAGTGTCGGAGAACAACACCCCCCCACCCCGCGACTGGCTTCCATTACTCTCCCGCTGCGGGTTCTGGGAGGGGAGGAAACTTTCCCGACGCCGTACCGAGGCCCTCCGGCAAGAAGTAGGCTGCGTGAAAATGTCTACGAAGATCATTTTGCGACAGGAGTAAAATTCCAGACCAAAAGAAGGAACCGACATCATTGGACTGAAACGAACACAAGTGAATAATTAACAATTCCGCATTCTATTTCTTCACTGGAAGTTAAGTGAGACACATTAATAAATAAAGTCCTGTTGACCGCAAAGTCTGAGGTTAAAAGTAATAAGCAGGTTGCGGTTAGCAAGGTACAAAAAAAAAAAAAAATCCTCCTGGCAACGTGGCAACTCCTCGTAGAATTTGCGAGGACAAGTTACGCAGAACGTGCCCCGGAACTCTAAATATCTGCAATAAATCATACTGTGAAATCACCCTTGGCGTGAAACAATACAGTTGTCCTTTGCACAGATATAACCTCCCCGCCCCACAGTTCCGCCCCACTGGGCTCCGTCACTCCTGCCCATGGATAACATTCAACCTGGAGAGAATCGGGGTCCTTCGGCTCGCCTCCCGTCGGCCCCTGAAAAGTCCCCTTCATGTTGACAAAAGCTTTTCATGTTCAGAGAACAGGTCCGCGAGCTGCCCGAGGCTGCGGCCGTGGGTCATCGCCGAAGTGGTTCCTGAAGTGTCTCCCAGGCGCCGCTGTCGCTCCTTTCAAAGCAAGGGTGCGACTCCCTCCATTTTCCCTATGAGCAGGGTTGGGTTTCGTTTGTCACCCTGGTATGATGGGTTTTTGCAGGACCCTGTTTAAGCTACCTAACTTAGCGTTCAAGGTTGAGTTGACATATTTTACCCTTTAACCCTAGGAGGCCCCCAGGCTGGTCTATGCAGCACAAGAACACAATTTCAACGCACAGTTGAAAGACTTACAGTCATTCACCCGCCACTCTCTTCCGTGCTCAGCTGCTTACACTAATAGACCCACGTGGGTAATTTTTTCTGGAGCAACAGGGATTTGAACTCCTTTGGATCCTAAACAAGCAGCTCTAACCAGTACCACAGTAGCGGCCAGAGATGAAGACGCAATCCGGCAGAAGAAGAGCAACACTGCTGCAGACACCCCGGTTCTCTACAGACCGGAGCAGCGTCGGCTCTCATCCTTTATTAATGCTGCATTTTTCCTCCCGCTTCTCCAGCTAGTATGGAAAGCAAACCCATGGCTGCAAAAACCATTTCCTCAAATTGGTTTCTGTGTCTAAATATGTTCACTGTGCCCCGGAGTGCCACTTAACTGCACCGTACGGATCTGCGGGTCAGGGGTTGAACGTGGAAGCCCACTTGGGGCGACCGTACTTCCTCTCTCGACATCCTCCTCCGCGCCTCATTGATTTCCCAGCGGCAGATAAGGGCGGCGGAGGTGTCCTTGGAGGGCTGGCCGTGATTTTCTGGGCTTTATTGCCAGGTGACACGCAGTCAGGGCATAGGCCAGAGACAGTGGCGGGGTCCCGAAAGCAAAGCCTTTAGATGTCCCACAAATGCAGCGATACCGAGCAGCATTTTTTAAAAATCAGCAGCAGAACAGAACCGAATTGCCTGAATGTAAGTGTGAGGAGAATAAAATATGTAGAGGTATATAACAAAACTCATAGGCTAAAGGTTGCAGCAGCTGGCATGGGTGGTCAGACCAGCCTCAGACCCCCTCCCCTCACAAAAAAAACTATATATTACAAACTTCATTCACACATCCCTCATATCAAACGCTTAATGGTCGGACGACCTCAGAGCGGGGGCCAAATTTCTTACTTGTGGAATTTTATGACATCTGCAGCCAACGTTCAAGCGGCAGTTACGGCCGCACCGGTCCGCCACGCAGATGAACGAGAATCTCTCGAGTCAGCTTCAGGTCTACAGAAAAGCTATGCATCCTTTTTTTTAGGAACGAGCCCTCGCCCCATTTGCACAGAAAACACAAATTCCAACACGGAAGCGATCCATCATTCTGCATCTACGGCAACCGGGCAGAAGTGAGTGGCGAAGCCCGTCTGCCGCTTCAAATCTCCAGTTTATAGTAACATTTAACGCAGCCTTGTTTTCCAGAAGCAATCTCTGCTCTTTAGGTATTATCTCGCTGTGTCGGCCGCTTCGGCCCACAGATCAGAAAGCTGTTCTGATAGCGGGGCAGTTCGTTTAAACGGTAGACAGATTATGGTCCCGGGCGACACACGCCGCAGCCTCCATCGCCATCGGGGTAGCGGCCTCCTGCTCGCCAGTAATGTCGGCCAGTAATCACTTACAGCGGCCGCGATGAATTGCTGCTGACACGCCGGTACTTTCCGGCCGATGTCAAATACGACGCCGTCCCTTGCGTTCCCGAGCTCGGGCATCGCAGATTGCCATTGTACTCAGAAATAACCAAAGTGAAACAACAAAGGGCACGGGGAGGAATGGAGAGGTAACAAGCTGTAAATGTTGGTGTAAAATCTGTGTTATATGGAGCATAATGCTCATCTGAGATGTGAGATGTGCCCCCCCTTTAGCGGGCAGCGTTACGGTTGGGACAGGTCGGGGCAGCGGGGGGCGGGTATGAATGGCCCCTGAGGCCAAGGCTGGGTGTGTAAGGCGGTTCTCCAACAGCAGCAGACCAAGGAATTTGTCACGATTGCCATGCATGGCTGACAAACACGCAACAACTTGTCCTTTTAAGCGAGAGGCTAAAGCCTGTCATTCCAGAGCAGCACCTGGCGACCCCACTGCTGCACCTCTGAGGGACTCCCCTTCAGGCCAGCGGAGGGGGTTGCCAGATAGAACCTAATAGTCCACACGAGAAGAATTATTGCCGACTTATTGCTCTGCACCGCTTACAATGTATATGCAGTATGCATACTAGCGTGTGACTGTTTTTCGGGACGTCTGTCAACAGGGCCCGGCTTCAATCCGGATTCATTTCTTTTTGTCAGATGTCAAATCCTAACACCGGAAAAAAAACCTTCTGCAAAATACCGTCACAATGTTATGCATTAACTGCAAGAGCAATTGTGCTTTATTTGAGAGATTCTGTAGCTTAAGCTGGCGGAAAATGTCCTGTTTGAAATAAGCACAAAACAGTTTGCTCTGACAATATATAACCCCATCGTGGTTTGCATTGCTCCAATATTTAGCTGGTTCCATTTTGGCTTAAGACATATTATAGTCAGTGGTTTTCTTGTTCAAGACCCAGATGAGCTCCCTGCTAAATGTCTTACAGATCAAAATCGTCCATTATTATGTAAAATATAGAGGAAGTGGCATAGATATAAATGGCGGCATTCCTTGAAATCAGATTCCCTCTTTAAAACACCCTTTTTGTAGCTGTAACTAGGCGTACAAGCGTCAGAACACAGCAGGTGTTAAATGTTTTCCGCACAGTGGATCCCTCCTGCGCTACAGGAAAAAAAAAGAACGTATTACACACATTTCTATTTATACGCATGCCTATAATCTGTAGTGGTTTGCATTAAGTATCTTGCTGCAAGGAATTCCAGGAATGACACCCCCTAGAAATTTCCACATTTAAGAAGGTGCATCTGCTGCTGTGAAACTCTTAACCTTGCATCTACAGCGCTGTTTCCTGGAATCTACAAACTCATTTTACGTTTAAACGGATGCCTTTTGCGACACAAGCAATACTTTTTTGTCAAGCATCTCTCCCATATCGGAGGCAGTGAAGAGTGGGCAGCTTTTCATTAGCTCTTAACAGACACTGAACCATGTGAGTTGATCGAGCCCCCCGTCCCCCCAGAAAAAAAAAAACACTCGAGACACGAAATAGCTGTGTTCCGTTTGCTATAGGTGTATCTTGACATTCTCCGAAACAGGTTTTTGTCCCCTTAGCTCTTTACCTCTTGCTGCGCGTTGGCCTGGTTGCCGCACATCAGCGTCTCATCCCACATTGGTGGCTTTTGAAAGAACTGCACGTAAGATTAACCATCTTCCTGGAAATAAGGATCAGTATCGACTTTACTGTGCAAAAAGTATGTTAAATATTTAGTTTGGGTTAGTTTCTGTGGTGGGCTGCTGTCAAATCCAAAAGTAGCTTCATAGTTCAGTATCCAGTGATACCAGGAGGAGCTCCGACCGCCACGGCCTTGACCAGGACAAAGCGGTTAATGAACATGGATGGATAGATAATATCTGTTAAGTTCTTAACTTTCCAAAACTAATAAAAACTCTTCTTAAAACGTGTCGCAGTTGCTGTAACAGACAGGTAAGTTCTCTTACACGAAGCTTATTTCATTTGCAACTAAATGGAAGGAACTAGACATATATGCACAGATATAATCACGTAAATGATGTAACTGGTTTAAACCTGGTAAAAATATATATTTATTGACGACACCACATTTCCCCATCTTTGTTACACTACCGGTTCATGAAAATAAGACGTATGTGACCTACTGGAGGGAAGAACCTGTTCTACACAATGGGGCTGCAAGTGAGGGTTGGGGACATAGTTTTGTCCTTAAAAGTCACTGGCTTAAATCCACAAGTTTTAACCTGCGATGAATCGATACGGTAAAAATTACCCAGCTGAACAAATGGGTAATTCTTTGTAAGAAGCTTAGTGTATAAACCTAACACTGTGAGTCGCCCAGGACAAGAGCCAGCAAAATGAATAAATACCGACGGTCATATTCCCCTCTGCCAACACTTCAGAAAGTCTTAGTCACCGCGGCATCAAATTTACTTGCTATGACTCAGCAGATGTTGTGTTCACCTGCAATTTGCCGACTGCCCAGACAAATAATTGAGGTTTCACTTCCTCATTCTCGGTTCGGGTTTACCTGTCAGCTCAGTGTAGGAGAACACAGACGTGGCGGTGTGTTTCACGGGGATTACCGAGCGCTCCCCGGCCTGCGGTGCCGAGTCAAGGGCACACGCGTACTCACGTCCACTCAAAAGCGTCTCCCAGGACGCCAAAGTTGGAATGCAGAAGTGCTGATCTGCAATGCGGTGAAGCCTCGCCGAGGAGACACGGCTTTCGGGAGGAGACAGATAGTCGGTTCTCATCCAGCGCCACATGGAGATAAGCTTGGTGAAGGACCCAGTGCAGAACGTAGATTCAGGGCTAATAAAATAACACCGGATAGCTCACTGTTACCAAGGAGCGTATCATTTTTGCAGAATTCCTAACAGGAGTGAGTTACAATCACCTTGAAATTTTGTTTTAACGTCACGTGTAACCGAGTGTAGATCTGATACCTGTTCAGTGTAAATGGAGTTTGGTTCTCCTTGCGTTCAGATCTGTTTCCTCCCAAGACATGTGGTTCAGATAAATTGGAGAATGCAAATTACCTCTAGAATGGGAGAAGGGACATGTGCGGGGCTGCTACCCTAAGTTGGACAGGCATCCCATCCAGGAGAGACCCTTTGTATTTAGTGCCGTATGCTTCAAAGGACAGGCTGCGGAACTCTGCACGTCTGCATTAGACAAGTGGTTATTGGTGGTGAGTGGAGTATTACTCATTTAAATACATCCTATTTTTAAACGACTAATATTAGGACAGTTGCTTTGATTTTATGTTCAACAGCATCCCAGCCCATGCTCGGCGAAGATGCACTTTTCCTTTATCTGCTCGCTCTACTTCATTTACCTTGGCTTCTACCCAACCACAAGTACTCTCACAATGCCAAGACTGTTCATTTAAACAGCAGTGAACTTGAAAAATAAGTACGGCACAGTAGCTAATTAGGAACGGGGGCAAAACAGCATTACTCATCCTGAAATGACACCTCGGGGGTGTATCCATGCAAGTATTTGCCTGATGGACCATGCAGAATGGAGGACTTCCAAAACCATTTTGCCATTGGTAGGAACAACAATCCCAGGCCACCATGCAGTGTGTGCAACGTGACAGCCCTAGAGGATGAACTCTGTGCGCCCCATCCCGTCCACCTCACCGCATCCAACCCAACCCATCCACCCCAGTCTTTTACAGTCTTCTTTCCTTGGAACTGCCTTTCCACAGAAGCACTAGTCAAATTTACATTCACTCAGTGGAAGGCAGAATAACCGGCACAGATGGACATCTCTGGTCAGTCCGGCCAGTTCGTAAAAGCAAATCCCTTCAATTCATTAACAATTGTCAGTGGGTGCATATGTATTATGGGGCTTTTTTTGTGTGAAGGGACTGGCAGACAGCAGTTGGCTGCAGGTTTTCTTTAACGTGGCTGATATAAGGAAGAGGATCTCTGTGGGCTCCCAGAGAGCTAAACACTGAAGTCCCGCTGTGGAGCCAGCGGCCAACTCTGGGGGGTGGTTGGCAGCCCCCGTGCCCTGTAGTCCGGCCTGGTGCTGGCTGATCCTCAACTCTCAAATAGGTGGCTCCCTGCTGCTCTGCTACCGAGGCTGTTTCCACAGTGCCCGTCGGTTGCGGCAATAGCCTCCTGGGAGATATTATTGCCAAAGCAATTGTGAGGTTCTACATGCAACCCCCCTCCCCGGTTAACCAGGAGAAGTGATCGTAATGATGCAGCTAACGTTACGGCACCAACCGATGAGGTTGCCGGTCCACCTCTGCAGCTATTACAAGTGCAGCAAACATTTCAACACACCCACCAGAACTGCTACTAGAGCAAACATCCAACATGAAGATAAACAGATAGGTCTTGAGCAGTTGTCTGGTGAGAACATCGTGGGGTCATGCTGGGGCTGGGGGCCACGGAGAATCAGACCCTAAGTGATAAGACCTTCTCACCTCTGGAGGAGATTCAGCAACACCTCCTTCACGAGGTCCAGCTTCACCTGAGTAATTGAACCGACATGTTCCACCTTCAACCCTCCTCTATACCCAACTGTGGTTTGGAAGCTGTGTGGGGGGTCAGCTGCTCTCCAGCTCTCCCACTCCTCTTAATGCACAAGTAAGAGCCTAACCAGCGTTAAATAATGGGCTCTACTATTAAAGCCAGGGTCAAAACTCTTCGTTGGACCAGTGAGTCACTCTGACGTGACTCAGAAAATGAATAACAAAACAGGGAGGGAAGAACACAAATGCTACACATCAGCGCATAAATATCCCATGTTTTCAAGGGACAGAGCAAGTCATGTTTAATGGAGGTAGCAGTACACAAACACAGGGGAAATTTGTTGCTCGGTGCCCGTACCCTCGACCTCTCTAATGTAACAGCTTTCTGACCGACTGCTGGAGTGGGACCAGGAAAGCGCGATACAAATGGATGCTTAAAAGGTCACGGCACGAACAATGGGGCTGAAGCAAAATGCCCGGCTCCCGGCGCGGGGTGGTTCTCTCGCGGCGCATCGAACCCTCTGCTGCAGAGTCCCGTAAAACGCTCCCGAAGCGGCGGTGAGGCGCGCCGCCGCGGAACCTTTCCGGAATCGCGGATAATTAATCCCGGGCCAACAGCCAATAATTAAAACGCCAGAAAGATCCAATAAAACCTGTTAATCGTACAAAACACCAGAAAAAGCAGCAATTAATTGTCTATATAATTTTCAGTGCTGAGAGGTTGAATGGTTTGCATTTGCAGCGAGCTGCGATTTGTACTTCGGCACTAACATACCATTTTATTAATGAAATGCATTTTTTTTTAACGCAACGATGGAAGCTGCATCACAACAAATCCAAAAACACTGACTAATGTTGCTCGGGCCGACCTTGTCGCCGCTTAGCTAATGCCTCTATCTGCAGAAACTTGTTTGTACCCCGAACGCTTTTCTCTGAAAGGCTGCACCTCCCGTTCAGGAATAATACAGCATCTCAGGGACCTGCGTGAGACCAGAAGTCTTCGAGTTATTGCACAAGGCCTTAACTTGCGATCACAAACGGAGACACATTAATCGAGGAATGAAGAGGACAGATTCAGAAAGAAGGAAAGGTAATTGCCTGACAAATAAAAAAAGATAAATGCATCACGCTGGAACATGAATATTTGTTGTTCGGAAATTAAATTTTAATGTTTTACAAACAAGTATTTTTGTAAAGTGCTTCGGTAGCCACGCACACAATGCAAAGCTGAAGGTCACGGCGAAACTGAGCAATGTGGGAAAACAAGCTACGTGTCTTAGAAAATGGAAAGCATTTTGGTTTTGGTCAAAAATAACATCACAAAAAAAAAGGTTAACTGTGTAGTTTAATCTCTGATCCTCGGGAGAAGCATTGCAATACTTACATGCTGTAACATCATGACTGCCTTTACGTATGAGATGTATAGGACCTCGGTTAGAACTGGTGCCCAAAAATCAAAAGATGTGATTCTGAAACGCAACTGCTGCTGTAGCACCCTTCACAAAGGTACCTCCCTAGAGCATTTAAACGAAGAAGAATCCTAGTTTGAAGATCAACTTCACACCTGAAGCTCAACCAGGATTTGGGTGACCTCACATATATCCAATCTAACTCGGAATACACGCTTAATGCTTTGGGGCAACTGAGATTAAACCCATTAAAATGACAATTGCTATCCAAAAGGAAAAAAAAACTAGTCCCAGTTTCAATGTGTCAAATTTATATTTTTTCAATATTAGCATATTGTTTGGTAGCAAATGACACCAAAAGGTTAATGTTGATTTAATAAGCAATTAATTTTGGAAGGTGTATTGGAAAGAAAGGAGAAAAAAATAGGAGAAGAAGATTAAAATCCTCAAATGCAGTTCAGAAGGAAGCCATAGGCTACACTAAGGCCAAACAAATTGACTTAGCTTTTCCAAAAGGGACCTATTTGTTCATGCAGGTGCCAGAAGAAACAGGGCAGGTTAATTGACTTGGGGGTCCCCTGATTCCAGGATGATGTCACAGACAAAAATGCGTTGAAGACCTCCTGATGTGCCCTAATTTTTCTCAAAGGACACCAGGCGATGAGTTCTAATGTGCCACTGGCAGCGCTGGAGTCCTGAAGAGAACAAAATCAATGTGTCCGACTGTCTCGAGGTTTCCATCCCAAATAGTTGCAATATTAGTAGTTTGTACGAGTCAGAGGTTTGTCACAATGGGTTAAGAGCAGCTGTTCCCAAAGAATAGTTGAGCTTGGTGCTGTCTGACAAACACGACAAAATTTATCTCAGCAAGTTTGGTGTCTTAAGGGATTATCTCAGGCGAAAGCAGTTTAACGCTACAACCATCAAAGAAGTTTCCTCTAACCCTAGTGTCCACACTCCTTCCTTTGTAATCCTGTGAATTACTTACCTCTGTTTTTCTTTTTTAGATCATCCTTTGGACACCATCCAGCCTCGAGCTTGGCTTCGTACTGTCCGAGACTCCACACATATATAAACACAACGGATCGTGCAGCACCTCGAAGGCCCAGCGGTCCTTGCGCTCACTGTGCCTACACGAGTTGCTCGAGGAAGTGTCCGGAGCGCAAACGTGAAAAAGAATACCTGAAGTGAATGTAACCTTAGTGCTTCTGAACATGTCGCTCTCAACGGAAGGGCCGGGGCACGCGGTATCTCCTTCTGCATTAGGAAGGGATCAATTTGTCAGTGGACAAGAAAAGGGAGGTATTGCTAGCCTTGTATCAGGTGTCCGCCATACCAGTATGGGCTGCCGGGCCTGGGAAGGGCCGACAACAACGCAAATGAAACTGTGGGCCTGAACAGTGCATTATTCATGTGGGAGGGAGATGTTGCTCCCCCCAGGTCCACTAGGCACCGGATTGGGTTTTGTTAGGAGTAATTAATCCACGGTAAGAGTAAACCGGGGAACTGGTGTCTGGTTCTGTGTTCCAGGAGGGTTCCGATGCTGGACAAAAATAGGTCACCTGCTGGTGGGTACTTGCAATGATGCATTCTGGGCACCTGTGTAGAGATTTTATCCCTCAGGTTCTCTTCTGTATAGCCCAAACCTGCTTGTCCCTGTAGCTCTGGGAAGGTCCAGCATACATCCCGTCTGCATCGTTCCCAAAGCAGATCCTTGGATCATGTTTTCCTTGATCGTATTCTTCTGTTCAGCTGGAATTACCAAATCAGCCTGGAAACATTACATCCACTCCACTATGTGTGTTCTCGGCCCACGCTGTCTAACGCAGACGAGTACAAATCCTCCCTCCCACACGTGGGGAAACAAACACTTTGAAATGCTAAGACAATATGGCACGTTTGTTTTCTAGAAAAAGGGAAGTTGTAACAGCTACAGCGGAGGAGTCTGAGATCCATGGCAGCAAACCGCTGCTTGCCGATCGTAGTCTAAGGTTGGAGGGAGGGTGCTTTTGCAATGGGTGTGAGTTGCGGGTGGGCAACTACAAAGGCAAAAGAGTTCAGTCTAGAATACGACACACAAGGTGGCAGAAAAACTTGGACCTTGGAACTTTCTTCAGCGGAATGGTCCTCAGTGCATCATATAACAGAGCACTACAAGCAAGGGAAGCAGGGAAAGTGGTAGCAGGTGGCAGCATCTGCTGCCTTGTACTTAGAGGACCCAGGTCCAACTCCATCCTACTGCTATACATACTTACCGTGGACTGACATGGTAAAAAGTCACCCTGTCGTGTAAATTGGTAAATCCCTGTACGTAGCCAACGGTTATAAATCTCTTTGACGAAAAGTGTTGCTGAAGAAATAAATATAAGACTTAAGGTTACGGGGCAAAAGCGTTCACCCTGGTGGAACTTTAACAAGTAGTTTTAGAAAAAATAATCAGCTCTATAAGCAAAAGTGTTCCATTAGTTGAGTAAAGTGGACGAAAGGCAGCGGAATAATAATTTGCATACCGTTATTAGCATAAATAGTCCAGGTTTCCCTACTTTGCTGGAAAAAAATAGTGTCAATTAAACTTCAAAGAACTGCGATACATATGTATATGTTTTAACAACAAAGTGTGGATTCTAACATTTCTTTTTCAAGGCTATTATGTTGTTTTTAAGCTGGTGGTGGTGTGTAGGTGGTGCTGTTAATATGGACTTTAAAAAGCTTCCCTGCTAATGGCAATGACAGATCATTGTGCTGCGCTGTAGTGCGGGATCAAAACATGCTTCCTCTGCAGTCCGGAGCCGGTTCGAAAACCGGCAGTGGTCCTTAAATATGTTTGGGAAGGACATTAAAATGAAGTCAGAAGCTCCCGCCTACGCATAATCGATTCTCCAGTACGTTTTCGGTACTCGGAGTGTGTGTAAAAATACTGCGTGTACCGACACTGTAAGCTTGATCTTGGGCTTCCAACTGAGTCATTTCCAGCCCAAGTTACCTCAGCTACCACACACAGCTGCCATAAACCAGTGTTTCAAATTTCAAAAAGTGATTCCAATTTCCTGGCAGCACACACAGCTCCCAAACTGAAGAACGAGCTGGATTAGAATCACAAGTCTAGACCAGAAGCAATTTATGCTTCCTTAGTCCATCTTTGGGCCACATTTTTTATCATTTCCCTCCACACCATCAAGCCTAGACTGCAGACGCAGAGGTTGAGCTCCTGCAACAAGAGGGGCAATGCACCTTTTAGCAACCCGAAGGATCTCCTAGGACTCAAACCAGCAACCGACAGATTACAGGTCCACAACCTTCAGCACAAGGCAGCCTACTGGGCATAAAATGGAGGCAAATCTTGGGCAGATATACAAAAAAAGACTGGTAATCATATCAGACAGATGGCATAAAACCTGTTTCACTGAATTAATCTCATGATTCCATTATGTGTTACTCACATACTTGTTTTCTCGCCGACTTCAAGGGAACACAGCGTTAGATACAAGCAAGGTATTCCTACGGTGTCAGTTCAAAGTGAAAACCTCTATCAAGATTGTTACAAAAGGAGCGGGATTCAAACCAGAAGCCTTCATTCATCCTTAACCACTGTACCTCCTGCCGTCCTCAGCTCGAATTTAATAGCGGTGTGTGCCGACGAGGAGGGGCCTGCTGGGACCGCGACCTGTCAGCGCACTGAACGAACCACGAGGGACTTTTCCAGATGACTCATTGTCTAATAGTTCTGTGCACTTCTGCGATTTGGCACCGGCGATAATACTGAGATAAATCAGAGCTGATCAAGGGACGTTCATCAGACTTTATTCGCAGAAAGACGTCAATTTATGGCGCCGTCTTACTACCCACCGTTCGCCAAACCAACTCATCGTGAACTAAGAACGTGAGATTTAAACAGTACAGGTACGAAAAAAATCCTTTCAGTGCTCTCATTCTACAAATTCTGTGTCTTTGCAGCCCTTTGTCTAGATTGTTCTTTGACGGCAACGTGTGCGCCCGTTTTTTTTTCCAGATCGACATTTGAAACGCTTTCAGATTAATTTCTTTCTCATCCGAGGCCCTTGTTCACTCACGCGACTGATCAAAAACCCAAAATGTTTCCCTGCTTGTTTTATTGCAGTTTTAATGAGGAAATTAATCTGTATCAAACAATTAAAGGATAAATTATTAAAAGCGATCCAGAATTTAACACCTTTCGAGGGTTTCAACGCAAACAGTGCGGCTTTCCTCCGCAGTCATTTCACACCAAGTAAAGACGACACGACTGAGGCCTATAAGTCTGGATTTCCATTCTTCTTTAATAGTGATGTAACGCCACTGCCTCAACTTATAGAGCGGTATCACTGTCTCTGGGAGGAACGCCGGCACTGAGCCATAGAGTAACCCTCAAATTGGCTGAAATCCTTTCTTCTTAGTGTAAGTCTTAATTGTGGGTCACGCTTAGCAAAATTTGCAATTAAATAAATCTCTTCTTCAAGGATTTCTAGGATCACCAAGCTTTAAGTTCTGAAAGTGTTGCTAACTTTATTCCAACCTCAGTGCCTACAAAGCTTATTTGCATTATGGCCACTGCAGGAAAAAAAGGGAATTATAGGTCTTCTAAAAGGAAGTGAAATCCGCAGCAATTCAGCACATGTCACTTTGTTTAATGGGTGACATTTGTTGCCAATATGTTTTAGGCAGAACCCCAATCATCTGGGCCGATTTTCCCGTCTGTCCAAATGTTTAAAGCAGAGAACAAAGTCAGACAAAGGGTGGCGTTGACAATATATGTGGGACCAACATTTAGCAAACAATAGTAGGGACACATCTGGAACCAAATGGCTGCTCCCCAACTCAAGGTTCCTCTTGCAGCTCAAGCCTCCCTGTGTGTAATTCAGCCCATCGTCTCAAAAGCATCCAATTCCAGTGCGTGGCTGACTGCCCCCCCTCCCCCCGACGCTGGCTGCAGTCCTTGAGTTTTTGGAAAGGCAGGGGCGCCATAACCAACTTTCAAGCTAACCGTTGTTTGCTTAGCGGATACGATGGCCTAAACTGTTTTGCAAGAGCCTACAACTGTGTCTATTTGTAAAGGGCTTTAGGACTTTGGACGAACAAGTCTATGGACTCGCGTCTCCCTCTGGACAGTCTAACTGGAGACCTTCTGGTTCTCTGGCCGACCACCTGCTTTCGGAAATCCCCCCTAAACACGAGGCCGTTGTCTGATGGCCTGAGTCAAAGCCTCCCTGAACCGCTTGCTTTACTCCCTTTGTTTGTTTGTGTTCCTTTGCTGTGTTTGCCCATCCGACAGATGGCGGCGGATGGATCCCTTTGCAAACACACGTGTTCCTGTTGCCCTGATCAGCGGACGTCCAAAAGTCACAGACAGATCATCTCTCCTCTGTTCCCCCCTTATTAGTTGCTTCCTGAGGCCAAACTGTTAAAAGCAGGACAGAAACCTTTTATTAGGTACCTGTCGCTCTTGCAAACAACGATGAGCCAAAACTTTACATATTACACAATGCTGCCCAATTTTTTTTATCGAAAAATACGCAGTTTTTCATTCAGGACACAATTGGGTCAGTTGTGCTCGTATGCTCTACTGGTTTCTCGGTTCAAAAGCAACGATACGGACTGCTGTTCATAAGATGCTTTTGCTCGAGGTGACATGCAATGCGAAGCACACAGCTTTAAACCGACTTTACGGCGAGGCCTTCTTGCTGTATGCTGCGACACAGTAGCAGGATTGGGATTTGAACCTGGAACCGCCAAATTATTGGTGAAGAAGCAAACCACGATCCCAGAGGAACACACTCGCGAAGAGCTAAGGAAAGATGCACGGATAATGTCGTCCTGCCACAAATGGACAAACCCGGAATAGTTCTTACTAATTCTAGAGAAGGTGATTAAAACCGTTTTCACTATTTGGGTTATGGTCCTGTGGTTTTTTTTTAAGGAGCCTTTTCTTATTCTCTTGAAGTTATGGCCTACACTGTGAATACACACACACACACACACACTAAGAGAATGTCTTGCCAAGAGTCTCACATCTGGAACACACAAAGTGTTTAAGTTCCTGCTAGTCAGAGCTTTTCAGCTCCGCTTTCATTTTATCCCACTCGACGCTTTGCGCTATTTCAATGAGCTGAGGATTTTATCACGCCCAAAGGCAATGCCTTTCTTGTCCAGAGCCATAAAGTGGAGAGTAACTGACTGGGAGTTAGGCAAAGCCTGAACAATACCCTCTTTTTTCACAGCACAGTCTGCAGAAACGTCTTCCACTGTGCATCACAGGAGAACAGATACAGAAATATGAAATATCTCAAAGCTAGTCATCATTAAATAGCTAGATAAGAAGGGGGACAGACAGACAGACAGACAGACAGGAGCATAGATGAAACATTCTATATGGGATGTCCACTTTTCAATGATGTTCCAAGTCAGACATTTTGTTTATGAGGTTTGCAGTTCATACATGGCAGAAAATGGTCAGCCACAAGCAGACCGAGCCATTGTCAAGACTCCTGTCAGTTACAGGCAGATGCAGGGGGTCGTCGTTTAAAACGCATGGATTTCCAGGCCTCGTGTGAAAGCATTACCAGTGGGACAGGTACCGTCGCCAGTTAAAGCCAGTACGCCGTGTCGGAGGATGACATACACGAGCATTTGTCTCAGTGCTCCACCAGACGCTTAAGGTTGACCCCGGCTGATATGTCGACTTCTGCAGCCTTTGCTGGTGATAAATGCAAGTGAACACGCTCATCGCTGCTCATTCGGGGGCCATGTTTTCACCCCATCATCAAAACTGGGGGTTTTTCGCTTCCAGCAGTGAGAAAGGGCCTCACCTATTATCTGACTCATCGGCACGTTGCTAAGAAGATGCCAGACGGCATAACAACGCACTGCCGCACACCCTAGCCGCAACGTACTTCACTGCTCGATTCGGATGAGGTGTAGGGCAGTACGTCGCCATTTCAGTCTACTTAGCAACGGGTCAGGCAACAGGTGACGCCCTTTCTCAAAATTTGCAAAGCAGTTTCTTAAAATATACTATACTCCATAAAAATGTATGGACTTTTTTTTCTCTCCCAATGGTATACTGGTAAACCGTTGTGCTCTGATGAGGTGAGAAGGCCAAGGGGATTCAAACTATTCCCTCACGTGGGTGAAACAGCTGGGGTTCCTCCCTTTCTTTCTTCATAGCACCCCTACACTTGGCTGGGTTTCTACAGACCTGCTGGCACAGCTGGCTGAGCAGTGGTACTTGTCCCAATGAAGCCTACAGTGATGGAGCTTCAAGGGCAACTGGCTGAGACAAAAACCGGAGCAAAAGGGGTTTACAGAAAATGAACAAACCCTGGGATTTGTTAACGTATTTAGCATGTCCCGCTGTGGAAAAATCGACCGGGGTAGTGCAGTAGAGCTATCGTCGCAATGCCCGAATGGATCTTGTTAAAATAGCAAGAGCCACGCTGTCAACACTCCTCTCTGATGAGCGTCGAGATTCCCTTGTTTGTAATGACCTTGTCTCATTGAGACAGAGTGTCGACCGTGGAAGTGACAGAGGACAGCGACTGAGATCAGCTCCCTGACGGGAAAACACGGCCCGACCAACATGACTCTTTACAGCTTCGGACAGAGCATCATCCCCCAGGGTGACTGCGGGTTGAGTGGGGCAAAGAGTCTTGCTTTGAAAGAGCCGTCGGCACACTTATTAGATAATGAGGAATTGAAACAAGTCCAGGAGTTGGTGGAGCCGCCACGATCGCTGAGGATCTGCCGATGACACCGTGTCAGAACAAAGCCCATTGCATTCTGGGACTAGGCATCGTTCTACGAAATGCACATTGCTAACCTGTGGCAGCTATTGCTAACTTTTCCCCTGAAATAGAAATGTATCTGTTTGGCCACATTATTGGAGTCAAGAGAGCCCTTCTGAAAGGTTCAGCTGCAGATTCCCTCTGGTTTCTCACAGGCCGCAGATGTTTCAATCACTGTACTACCTGTCGGATGACCCAGTGACTTGCATTTGATCCAGGAATCTCCAGGAGAACACAATTCAGACCCATTAAGCACAGCTTCCTTCAGATGGGGGCCGCATGGGACTGAAATAGCGTTTACTGATCCACTATGGGACTCTGAATGTAAGAAAACAATGTGCATCATAAATTAACCCAAAAAAGCAAAGCTGGTGCTCAGGCAGGTCTAGTCGGACTGCTGTTTTGACTGGAAAATTGTTCCTTTGAGTGCAAAAATTACATTCAAACCACACAGACACAGACGCAGAAACATTTCAGTAAAATTTCGAGAAGTGCCAGTGTTGGTATCAGACTCCGATGGTTCCTAACCACGGTGTCACCTGGAGGCGTAAAAAATGTGGCGTGAAGCTGCTCATAAAGGACGTGGAATCTGCAGCTAAAAGCTTTTGATAAAAGTCGCACTGATTCGATTCCTCGCTTCTCACTCTCTTTGCATCGTTCACAGGTTCACGCCACTCTCATCCCAGGCGCATGACATTTTACACTCTCTGGATTGCTTCTACTGCTTCTGCTGATCCTCCAACAAGAGGGCAAGGAGGGGCCAGAGTAGTTACTGCCGCCCCTATTTAATCCAAGGTCCTGAGTTTAAAGTTGCAAAAGGTACTAACCTTGAATTACCACAGTAAAAGTTACACAACTGCATGCAGCACGGAATACTGATTTAACATTATAAGCTGCTTCGGAGAAAAGCATCAGCTGAAAGAGACGGATAAACAAAATAAATGAGTAGATACAGGGAACCTATAGATGCTAGATAGATAAACAGACAGGAAGACGATAAGCAGGTAAGAAAATACATAAATGAAGGAATAAAACAGTGCAAACAGGAAGTTGGTGGGTGGGGATGGCGGGGATGACTGTGGAGATGGGAGGTGATCGGTGGTGGTGGTAGTGACCTGGCCTGGGGCTGTTGGGAATTTGGCAGTCTGACAGTTTGTGGGAATCGTTGCGTGTAATGAATGTGTGGCTAATAAAATGAAATAAGGTCAATACTGTGACAGAAACACACATCCATACAGTACGGTGAGTTATAGGCAGAAAGTGGAGAACGAGGCAACAATAGGACTCGATCAGAACGCCTCTACAAGGGCACTTGGGGTCCCCGCGTGTAAGTTTAATGTATGTTTCTATGACCGTTGAACATTTCCAGCTGACCGTTACTGTTCCCACATCTTCTCCTTACAACTTCATGAACTTGCTCCAGGTCCTGGGGTTAAAACTATTTACATTTTACAACCTGGACATGAGTCCAGAAAGTGCACCCAAGCGTTATTGGATTTCCTTTAATTAAATATATGCTCCTGAGCCATGTGACCCTTCAGAGAAACACCTCCCCGGTTGGCAAGATGCTTCCATCTGACCTTCTAAAAACGCTCGCTAATCAACTATTTTCTTACCGAAACCGCCGAGGAGGCCGTCTGAACTTCTGACAGCTGTCTGCACGTTGGGGCAAAGTCATCCCTGTTGCTGAGAGGCTCCGAACCGGACCCTCCCGGGTGGGGAAGACTTCGTAGCGGAGTTCTGCTCAAGGGCGAGGGTGATAAACCGCTTCAGCGGAGCACATGATGAGTTTAATAAGGTGGTTATGAAGAACGCAGATGAAACAAGAGGCTGAGATTCTTAGACACTGAAAGGACCCGAAGCTGCAGCGATCACCTCGCGTCGTGAAGCGAAATCGCCTTTCGTCGTCTTCGTTCCCTCAGAGATCGTCCTCCTTGAGCTTCAAAGTGCATTTAACGTCTTCCACGAAATGTTAGAACGCTTCAGGAATTCCCCCGTGTTACACTTGGCCGGGAACGCGGAGCTCGGCTATAAAATGCATTTTTATTTTCTGTAAATAAGAGTTTGTTATTAATTATTTGTTTGACATGTTTTATATGAATTTTGAAAGGGAAACAAAATGTTGAGGTAAATTATTTAGTGTTTATATTTGAAATTTATATTTCGTATAATGGGGCAGGGCTTCTAGAGACGTGGCAGGAGAAGGTGACTTGTTTGGTTCAGAGGACCAAGCTGGGCTGCTAAAGTGGTAAATACAAGGAAACAAAGCGATGCATCTGTTTGGATCGGCCGATGTGGCGGGAGACGGTCCGGTTATGCGGAGCTAACAGCGGAGCGTGTGAGCATTTCCGAAGGCGACGCCGCGGGAGGTGGGCACACGGCTCGCCGCCGACGCCCGGGATGCGCACGTTACACGGCATGGTAAAATTTAAGAAACACTCCTTGCCACCTTCGAAGGACAAGGCGCCTCCTCGGTTCGGAGACGGAGACATTTGCGAGAAACTTGAACGGGAAGCCGTCGACGTGTCGATACGCATGCAGACACTAAACGGGTGGCGGGACATAAACGTGCGTGTTTGTGTGTGAGACCGTAGATCAGTTTTTATCAGACAAAAATCGCACCTAAACTTTTGCAGCTTTGTCAGTGGGACCGTCATCATTCACGTCCGCCACGTAAACTGTGATAAAATGAAGGCCTTTTGTTCATCTGATCAAAACACCTAACGCTTTCCTGGTGTATTTGTGTATATTTCATACAATAAACTTTCCTGTTGGAATTTCTATCTATCATCACGATCCGTGTGTCCTGAGGACGGCTGCGGCGGTCAAACTGCCCCCGGGTGGGACCCCCCCCCTTCATCCAGGCTGCCAGGTCGACTCTATTTCTCAAACATTTTAATTTTCAAATGTATTCCGATGCTAATAAAGGATTAATTCCATCTGAATAAAACATTATTTCTAAAGGTTCCTTCGGCAATGTGAATTTTTATACTAATAACAATTATTTTTTTTTTATTTTTTAGAAGAGTAAACCAACGGAAGCCGGCCTGCCCTCGCTATCATGCGGCGGCGGCGGCGGCGGCCCGCTCCGGGTTCCCGAAGCCTCTCGACACTTTCAATAATCCGCTAAAGTGGCGGCTCTTCCTCTCCCTCCCCGGGAGGGTCACGTCTTGCCCGTGCCACAGTTAAAATCATCTGAAGTGGGGTCGTGCTCATGCATTATTACTCGGCGCCGCCATCGCTCACCTTCATCGGCGCCAATTTAAGCGCGTTCGCGGCAGCCGGCGACCCCCCGCATTAGCAGCCTTTGTGCCCGGCGTTGTTTGTAATTACGCAAATAAGGGAGGCCAGTCGCTTAATTGCTTTCGCAGCCATTAATCTCAGCCTGAAATAGATTTGGTGCGTCTGCCTGCTAATACTGCCTCTTTTTTTGGGCTTTTTCCTTATAATTGCCTCCCGTTTTATTTATTTCATTCTAGGCCCATCTTTTGATTTGACCGGCGGGGGCCTGGAGGAGGCAGGCCCGTCGCGGTACGTGGTCAGCGGACTCGGACTCCAGTCGGAATCCGTGCCTCCTCGCGTTTCCACCAAACCGGGTCTGGGGGTGTAGATTTAGCCGTCCCATCATTTAGACGTCCCACCAGGTTATATTGAGCGAAGATGCGAAGGCTGCAGTAGAGGGGAGAAATGTCTCAAGGCTCAACCCTGTTAGCTTTCTTATTATCGTCATTAAGTTAACATGTTTAGCTATCGCTTTTCTCCAAAGAGACTAGTGTGGCAGTCGATGGTAGGGCAGCAAGACGGTGGGATTCAAACCGGGGGTCCTTAGAGAGCAAAGCTGTGGCGATAACCATTACACTACCTGCTGCCCATTTTCTACCCATCCGTCTACCTACCTACCCTCTCCTTTGCCCACCCGTCCATCAATATTGTCCACTGAGCTGATGCTTTTCTCATAAAGTTTATGCACTAAACTACTTGCGTCGATTTACGGCTATCCAGGGCAAACACCTCGGTCGATGGCACGACGCCCCAGTTCTTCTGACTGCAACACAGCAGTCGGATGGAAAGAGCCAGAAAATCACTCTTCGCGCTCATTCAGGGCGGCTCACGTGCTCCCTCGCACCCTCTGTGGTCAGGACAAAGTGTGTCCCTGGTCTGAAAATGTCATTTCTGCGAAGATCTAATCGGAGTCTCGATGTGCGAGGAGAGACGAGCATAGAGCAACTCGCAGGGAGTCGCGCGTTTTTAGATGCTTAGCGGTTTCCAAAATACGCAATACGCTCAGAAAAGCGCCTTCAGATTTAAATTAATGAATGACTGAATGGGTGCAGAACGGAAGGTTCTACCTGGATTCTGCCCAAAATTGCTGACAGGCTCTTTCTCCGTGCGCTTTTATCACCGCGGTATCAGAACGGTGGAGTTCACTTCCTGCACTCGGTTTCCACAGCGGTGCATCTTCTCCCCTGCCGGCCCCCTCACGCGGACAGTGGAGCGCTAATCCATCCCCTGACTGCTGCCCCGACCCCCACCGCCCCGCAGGACGCTCCTGCTCAATTTCCCCTCCCGCTCCCCAGGTGTGGAATGAGCTCCGGAGCACCAATCATAACCTCCCGGCGCCTCCCGCGGAGCGGCCTCTGGGTACTGAACCCGTTCCCCTCACGGCACACACCTCTCTGCTGGAGAAGCAGCGGTGCTCCGCAAACTTGCTCGCCCCACGTGAGCTTGGAGCACACCATTATGCTTTGAGCATCTGACCGCAGTACCTCCCTTTTTACTCGGCCTTTTGATGCTATTTGCTGGTTGCGCCATATTAAAGCTCCTCCACAAAATATAAACACATTTACAGCTTTGCTGTTTTTGCATTTGGATTACAGTCAATTTCTGTTCACTATAATTGGTTCCAAAGCCCAGGTCACCAGTGCGTTGGTCATTCAAACTACCCTGTGTGGTACAGCTCGCCTTGTACTCACTGGCTTTATACCTATTATTGTTATTATTATTATTATTATTATTATTGCCATGAAAATCCAGTGATGGCGGTAAAAGAAACCATCACTGTACATCACAGTATTGTGTGGCTCCATACGCTGTGTGCTTTTGTGGTGAAACAACCTCAAACATGTCCCTCAACGCAGTGAGTAATATTTTTACTGTTTATTACAACATGCCGGGGCATCGTTTGGTGGTCTTGTCTGAGTGGTCTTTTTGCAATCGTTCTGTATTTTTTAGTATTGGCAACAGTAAAAAAAAATATAACGTACTATTATAACATGGATTTACATAGATTTAGGCATCCCACCAAGGTGTAGCCCCCTGCCTGACTGGTGCGCGGTGATTTTGGCACAGGCTCCATGCCACAAGGGCAAATGGTACTGAAAATGAAATGATATTTATATTTAAAATTGTATGTTTCTATAAAAATGTATAGAAAATATATGCAGGATGCTTATAAAATGTAATGTTACAGGTATAATTATTTATAATGAAAGA
The DNA here is from genome assembly GCA_900497675.1 of Arapaima gigas. Taxonomy (NCBI): domain Eukaryota; kingdom Metazoa; phylum Chordata; class Actinopteri; order Osteoglossiformes; family Osteoglossidae; genus Arapaima; species Arapaima gigas. The sequence continues at coordinate 135,599 of UFQX01000937.1, forward strand.
TTAACTTTGCCAACGTGGTGAAACTGGGAAATATTGTCCAGTCATATGCTTTTCCCATCGGTCCCCGGTTTGAAAGAGCCTGGACTGTCAGAAGCAGAAAGCGAACAGACAGTAAAACTTTGGGTGTGTTTTTTTAAGTTTTTATTTCTTCTAAGGAGGAGATCATATCCAACTCCTGAAACATACAGGTTTGTCTGAAGGTAGCAGACCCAGGTGGCTCGGTGGCTGACTTGCAACATAACCTAGTGCATCCTGGGTAATGAAGTCCAGCTATGAGGGGTGTTGCTGCATTGAAACGTAGCTATGAGGGGTGTCGTGACAACGGAATGCAGCAGTTTTGCTGGAAGAGCTGCTCAGACAGAGAATGTAGTCAACGGGGGGGGGGCAGAAAAGAGCAGCAGGGGATTATGGGAAGGACTGGTAGGAAAAAAAAAACCCCAGGTTCTCTGAAAACCAAAACGCAGACATGGTAGTACTGTGTACCTCCCCGTCCTGAGCAAATTCCAATGACCATCGTGCAGAAGCCCTGTTAGCATCCTCCACCCACCACCTACCTCCTACACCCCACATCCCACCACCCACATCCCACCCACATCCCACCTCCTTCATCCCACATCCCACCACTCACGTCCCGTCACTCACCTCCCATGTCACACCTCCCACCACCCACATCCCACCTCCTACATCCCACATCTCACACCAGCTGCTTTAATCATCCCCAAAAGCACAATGACAGTAATACGGAATTGAGGGACCGCTGGAAACAAGCAAACATATAACTTCCCATCAGTGTGACATGTCGGACTTCAAACTCGCAATGAGCAAAACCTCCACTCAGCAATCGAGTGACACCATGATGAACTGCCACTTTTAAACATCCATCGCGGAGCCAAAGACAGGCCGTTTATCAGGCACATTCAAACAGAGCGAGGTTTTAACGCGGGACTCGTATTTTCTCCATCCTTCACAGCTACGGGGGAGTCCTCTCTTTGTGTATAATTGCAGCCTCCTGTAGGGCGAGATCCTCCCAAAGACGTGACATAATCAAAACGCCACAGTGAACGTGGCCCGACAGTGATAAACGGCGGCCAAAGTATTATTCTGCTACAAAACTTTTTTTCAAAGCATTTTATTTCTTACTTCCAGGGATCATAAATCACATTTTGCCTTCAAGTGCTTCAAATAAAAACAACCCACCCAAATATAGCACGAAAATATTAAACAATCGTCTGTGTATCTGGAAAAATAGCGTTTTCATCCCTTTTCAAATAACCGGGTGAGCCATTCAGGGCCGTGGTGGTCCAGAGTCTATCCTGGAAGCTCAGGGTGTGGGACACTGGGCAGGATGCGAGGCAGTCGCAGGGCGATGAGAGAAGCTCATTTTCTCACCCCCTGCCCCACACACGTCACTAATTCATGTGAAACACATGCCTTTGGACTGTGGGAGGATGCCTGCAAGAACATGGAGAGGACATTCAAACTCCACACACTGAAATGGAATTGCTGCCATATATGAACCCACACCAAAGCTGCGAGGCTCCGGCACTACCTGCTGCGCCATCGTGCCGAAATATAATTTGTTGTATATACAGTTTTTATAAAAGAGTTAAAATACACAATAATGTCAGAAAGCCGCTTGAAGTGGAAGCAGCAATTTGAGTTTTTCGTGCTAAAGTTCTAGAGAACATTGTTAGACAGTTTCCTACCTACTGCAAAAGCCTTCCGTTGGTCTTGAAACTCCCACAATCCTCTGCGGACACACCTGCCAAGGCAGCCCCACCCCATCACCTCCGCTTTCCTGACAAGAACCCCCCAGCGGGCCCAGCATCCTCCCCGGACGGCAGGTGCGAGACCTCCAGCGGACTCTAGGCCGAAACGGCAGCGCACCAGCACCCCCTTCCAGCCGGTGCCGGTCTAATAACTGCCGAAAATAGTTTTCATTAAATGAGTGAGAAGTCAAACCCTCTTTCGATCCCCAGCGGCTCGGCATCTGCGAGACTCAACATCTCGAGTCTCACTTTAGAGGCGCAACCTCCATAGGAGCCACTAACTAACGCAGGGGGCCGTTCTACATCTTCAGGTACCCTGACCAAATGCACCGAGGCAGCAGCAGGGACTGAAAACCAGACCTCTGAACTGCGGGACGGCAACTTTAACCGCCGTGCCATCTACCACCTCCTTTCCCCCCCACGTTTGCATTCATCTTCTGATGCATGTTCGAAAGCCCGGCGTGAAAATTTTGTTTGATTCATTTTCTTGTCGCGACTGGTGATGCAATCGATAGCAGTAAAAAGCAACACAGAAGCCCACATGCACAGTTCCTATACAAGGCTGCTCGTCTGCGGGCGACATAAAAATATCGTCCGGCTTTATCTCGACAGATGGGGCGCCAGACCGATCGATTCTCGGTTATAAATTTAAACGCTTCATCGCGGCGGTAAAATTCATCTTAATCACAGCACCGTGTCTCCACGCATAAACATATCCACGCATCTGCTTTTTCACTTAACTCCTCCGCCGTGACTCCGACAAAGTCGCGGGAAACATCTCGACGGCACGTCAGGACTAGAATAAAGCGGCGCGACGACCGCGGCGCCGCATTTAGTATCGTCTACGGTGAGATGTGAGCATGAAACGCGGCCCGATATGACAGGAGAAACTATTTTTGAGACACCTGGCTTGTTTTACCTTTGTCGCGTGATTAGCATAATGCAAATTCGGCAGGAAGGAGACGACGGGGCCCTCGCTCTCCTCCCGGTGTCCCTTCGTGAACTTATTTCGCAGTTCTCACAACTTCTGCGCATAAACTGCTTGGTTTGGAACCGTTTACTGTCAATTTAATTAAGAGCATTAATCTGTCATGGTTTTATTGAAAGAGGCAAATATATTTCCATATAAAACGCAGCCTGTTTATGTGCCTGTTCCTCCCTGCGCTGCGGGGAGCCAGAACGATTATAGTCATCATTTATTTGCTTGGAAAAATACTTAACAAGGAAGGCCGTTGTGCTGCTTAGAAACCGGAACTTTCAGTAAACCTGCGGGTTGCATCACCTTCGGGCTCCGATACAGACTGGCGCTGGAGGACGGCAATAAACGCACCTCCGCGGACTCGGACGTCCGTGTTTATTTGTTTAGCGGATGCTTCTCCCCAAACCGACTCAGTGTGTTTTACCCAGTTTTGCAGCAGGGTAATTTTTACCGCACTAATTCAGAGGAAATACCTTTACGAAGAGTACAAAAGCGGGAGGTGGGATTTGAACCTGCTTCCTTTGCATCCAGTCCTGCAAACGCTACAGCACCGGTAAGAAACAATGCAAATGCGATCGTGGCTACATATTTCTTATGCGTCTCGCCATACGAGTTACCGCGTTGGAAAGTGGCAGTTAAAGACATGAGGTAGTTAGTTCGCGTCCCACTGTAATTCCCTCGAGGGACCCGTTTATCCTCCACAAACTGTCAAATCACTGTGGGTAAAATCACAACCCGAATGAGCAAATTAATAATAAAAATCAAAGGTTATTTATTATTATTTGCAGTGTTGATGCTTCTGTCCAGAGTGAGTGTTTCACCCATTTATACAGCTGGGACAGTTCAGAGTGATTGAGATTTGAAGCAACAACTTAACGGAAAAAGTCCATGTTTTGAAGTGATTTTACGTGTGGTTGTGTAACCACTATACAGCCAGCACTGCCCTCTTTGAACCACCCCCCCCTCTCCTGGGGTCCTACCCCCCCGACCTCCCCCTTCGCTCACTCAGCGGGAAATGGTTGACATCACTACATCACGACCCCCCCCCCCCCCCCCCCCCCCCCCCCCCCCCCCCCCCCCCCCCCCCCCCCCCCCCCCCCCCCCCCCCCCCCCCCCCCCCCCCCCCCCCCCCCCCCCCCCCCCCCCCCCCCCCCCCCCCCCCCCCCCCCCCCCCCCCCCCCCCCCCCCCCCCCCCCCCCCNCAGGCTGTGTGACCACCCCCACCCCCCCCCCAGCACCCACGCAGAGATGCCCCCCAGGGTCCCCACTGCCATCTGTGCAAAAATGCCTCACATTTGCACACTGGTGTGTGGAGTCATATAAGGTAAAACCAATTAATAGAATTAGGGCCAGAGCCTGAAATGTTTTCAATTTTTATTTTAAATAACTCCTGCTAACAAAAAAATGGAAGTAATTAGCCGTGAGATGTCATCTGAGATCGTAATTCGGGAGGAGAGATGAGACACAGACTAAAAACCGTTTTAAAGGAAGTTTTCATATGAACAGAAGTGCTTGGAGGAACACAGCCCGAGTCCTGCAAACCTGAGGTGTCCCCCACGTATTTGGTACCTGCAGCTCCCCAAAACAGTTAAAAATAATATACTGCAGCAACGCATTATGGGAACGAACCTGAAGGAAAGAACCTGAATAATTGTATTATTTTTTCTAAATTTATGTTTTTTTTTAATCCCCCACAAACAGCCATTGCTTCAAAGCCGAGGAGAACCCCTTCTACCCCCCCGGTACACTACCGCAGACGCGGACTGAGGACAGGACGGCTACACCTCAGCCCTGAACCCCTCGAGCAGCCCTCACGAGGGGTCCGCGTGGTACACCGAGAGACACAGTACCCCCCGGACTCCGCCATTCCAGAACGGCGTCCCGGGGAGACGACGGCCAAAATGACCAGCAGACAAAATGAGGCGACGAGCACAACAAACACAGATTGAAAAACACACTCATAACACATGTCAGAAATAAGACGTGGAGGGGAGGACGTACTCGACAATTTGACAGTCATACAATATTCATAAGTTCGACAAATTCTTTGTATTCTAAAAATAGACGAAGAACAAATGTAAAATGGGGGCGGGGGGGGACAAAGCATGTCAAATTGAGATGACAGGACAAAATCCATGCATAAATAATTGGTGTCTAAATGGATTACAGTAAACATGGATTTCTGGGAGAAGTTTAATGGGCCAATAACATCAAGCATCACTCACTAAAATTAATCTTCATGTTTTATGACTTCGCCGTGTGCCGACAGCTGATGGGAATCAATGGAAAACGGCAAACGCTTGTTTAAATGGCGTTAAAATTGTGTATTCTGTATGTGTAAACACACACACACACACACAAACACACACACTCACAGAATGTCAATATTGCCCTGCCAGTAACACCCAACTGTTGCTATAGACAAAAAAATATATGTCAGTGCTGCTGACACACTGCGCACAAGCAAGATTTCCGTTTCTCAGATGTGAAAAATTGAATATTCACTGGCGGCTCCGTTTGCCTCGCCGTACCAATGTTAGCTGGTAACAGATGCCCAATTATTTTGCATGGAGTAAAAAAAGGTTTAAAAAAAAGTCACCGAGAATAAATCACCAAAACAAGCACTATTTAGGATCACAGATTTATTTTAAAGAGGTTTTTTTATGCCACGACCATCGACAGCCCCGTGTTTTCCTCTAAAATATAAACACATTTTAAATAGCGTTTATATTTTCTTTTCTCGAGTAGCACTTGTGCCTCGCGGCAGCTGGTAGGTTGGATGTGAGTTCAAATCCCGCTGAGTCTGCGTGGAGTTTGCACGCTCTCCCCATTTCTGTGCGGGAGTCCTCCCACAGTCCAAAGCTGTGTGTTTCAGGTTAATCGGTCTCCAAATTACCCACGGTGTGTGTATGGGTAGACTGGTGACCCACCTGGGGGTTCTTTCATAGCCCACTGATGCTGTGGATGGATAGATTTTCAGTAATTCATTGACCTCTTACTAACAGCACAAGTCTATTCAGAAGGTTCGTAGTGAGAGGCAGGTTTCCCAGCTGTGACTGTCCGGGTTATGAAGACAGCATCACCCCAGCCAGCACCTCAAAAGTCCCCACTGTGAAATTATAAAGGTGCCCCTTTTTTTCTAAACACGGAATTCTACAGCGTGGAACAACAAAGGTCAGCTTCATTTCTCCTTCGCTCTCCCAGTTCCTGACATCGTAGGTGTATCTCTCCTTACGGTGTGGTTCAGAGCCGCAGCCGCTGCACCACTGGGTCAGAGATACATGCTGAGGTCCACGCGTCTTAAAGGTGCTTCTGCATCACAGGCCCGGGAGCGTGGAGCTGCAGCGACGTCGACCGAGGCCTCGCTGTCAGGCGAAAGACGACCGCCAAGCTCAACCAGCACGGACTCGTCGGGGGGGGGGGCTTTAAATCTGCACTTCAACAAAACGGACTCTTTACAAACCATCCGCAGGCCTTTTTCAGCTTCTCCTCCTCGCCCCTCTGTGGGCTTCAAAGTTCCACGTAAACCGCACCTCGGCCAAGAGCGTAAGAACGGTCGCGTGTCGACGGGGGGCCTCGGTGGCAAAGGTGGCGTGAAAACAAGGTGAGTTCCATCTGTCTCCATTGCCTGGGAACTCAGTCAGAAGACGGAAACACCCCCCTGCTCTAAGGCATCTCTTCTACACTTCCTCATGATCCATCTTATTTAACGCCATCTATTTTATCATCACAGAGATGTCACCACCAGGCCTGTATTTCCAGTAATGAAATTCACGCTGAGGTCCCGCGTAAAAACACAAACCCGGTTTCAAAGCGCTTCCCTGTGATTCCACCTGACTGCACATCTGAAGCAACGTTCCTTCCATTCAAGCAATACCAGTAAAACATTAAACACATAACATTCAAAAATCATTCAAAACGCTAACGTTCAAAACAGTTTCTTTTATTACGTTGCATTTTTACGCCTCCCCGTTACATTTTCACTTCTTGCCTTTTCTTTTAACGTGCTGCTCAGTCCGTGTGTTCGGTTCGCATCACTTGGCGAATTTTTTCATCTGACTTAAAAAAAAAAAAATGCAGATATTGTAGTAAATGGAATTCAGTGGTTATTTCCGGGCATCGAAGCTGTTGGGAGCGACGCATTTCGGGACGAGTCCAAGTCCGGGACACGTTAATGTTCGGAAACTCCCTTCCCGCTGATACGCACCGTTCATCTCCCCCTTCCGAATTTTCCGGAACAGTGCGACGTGAACCTATTTTATGTAACGCTTGCGAATAATCCACGATTGGTAACGCAGATATACGCCACGCGACAACACTTTGGACCGGGACGGTTTATCAGACGTACACGGGTGCGACGGCGCTCCATTCCTCACTAAATCTTTCCCGGTTACCTGAGATAAGAAAGGCAATTGAGTTATTGAGCGAGTGCTTTAAGATTTAAGCTCCTGCTAAGGCCAAACACAAGCGTGGCAAAGGAACAGAAGATTGAAAGGCGTTTCATTACTGGCAGCGCCTCCGTGTTCCCACATTTGTATCTACAGCTGTGCTGCCATTAACCCCAGGTCACCGGGCCACGGAAGGGTCCCTCTCTACATTCGGCGTGAGCAGAGGGTTCTGGGATTACACAGCAGATACACGTTTCACGGAGCTCAGCCGCTGCTCCGTATACAGTTACGCGTTCGACTTTCCTTACCCTGGTGCAAAGTCATCCAGCAAAGATCATTATATACAGGTTATTAAAAAAAAGCTCTATTCACAGAAAAAAAGGAAGATCTTGGATCAAATCAGGCTACAGCTCTCCGGCACAAAAGACAGCAGCGATTATAAGACTTTGGAAACATCATGAGAAGATTGGGTTCCAATGAAGAGACAGGGGACGATGATGGGGAAAGACCGGATAAAAGAAGAAGAGGGCAAGGATGACGAACACACCTGATTCCACCCACGAGTGGAGGAGAGAAAATTCTGGAAGGACCAGCTACGAGATCAATAAGAGATGATGTGATCTCAAAACCGCTGAGCAGCAACGGCGATCCACCACTAACTAGTACAGGTCAAGGCACTTGGAGGCATTCTGGAGGGAAAACACCCCTCGTGGTGACCGAGAGTGAACACAGACTCAGTGGGGCGTAACAGCAACAACAACCGACAGCGACTTTTGTTTAACGCTCAGTTCCAAGTTGTAAGAGACCACAGCTCTCCATTACCTGCAGCCTCTTCCACCCTTCATGACTGAATCGCAGCATAATGATCAGCACCCCAACGCAACGCGCGTGCAACGTGGACCGCGGTCGCCAGCAGAGGACACGGCCCGGGATCCGCGCTGCTCGGCACCCTCGGACCCGGGCGAAGCTCCCAGCGGGAGTTAATCGAGGCGGTAATGTGTTGTGTAGCTGCTAATGGAAACAAGGAGATTTTAAGAGCAGTGGAAACAAGAGGGAGCAAAAGCAGAGGGGAAAAATAAGTACTTACTTCATTCGAATTTGTCAAAAAAAAAAAGACGAGAAAGATCATTTGAGGGCAGTGAAAAGAGGAACGTGATGGGAGGAGTCTGGAAATGATAAACACACGGGGAGGTGAATATGCTGGTCTCCATTTTGCCCATGATATAAATGAGATGGTTGAGGGCCAATGCATTCATTACAGAGTAAATCCAACCCCTGCTTCTGCGGAGCGTTTATGTTAATTATTGAAAGAAGTCATCAGGTCCAATGGAAGCCAACAAATGAAGGAGATGTCCGCCGAGGTCTTTCCCACGTAGATATGGCTCGACTCGCAGCGAGCTGGTCTGAGGTACATTTCCTACGTTCTGAATTTTTTATTATTAATTTGAAAGGGTGTCATGTGGGAGATGTTGCTCAGACCAGGGTCTGGATGTGCAGCTGGGGTTCTGGGAGCCACTGATAATAGAAAGGTGTGAAATATGCATCTTTTAAATGTGAACTTGGTTAACTATGGAGTTAATAGCCCTTGAGGAAATACAATGTAATTTCACATGGTCCATAAACATCAAATTGAAATATTAGATGCAGGCGCTCTGCATCTCGCTTGGGCATGAGAGAAGGTCTCCGTTGGTGGGCTCGGTTTCCTGGGATAGCAGCGGCTTTGGAGTCCATCTGCCATTCGAAGGCTTTCGGACAAACTGAAGCGTCAGCAGCCCCTAAGCTTCTCTAAAACAATGCGACCAAAGTGGTTTTCATTGGCCACCAAAGGATCTTTATGCAGTAAAAACTGTACCAAGAACATTGGTAGGTGGGTGGACGTTTTCTCCTTCCGTTTACCCATCTGTGGTATTGCTCACGCCGCATACTGAGTACATGTTGTATCAGTTCAAAGCTCACTTTGTTTTCCATTCAGCACGATTCTACGCCTCTTAATACTGTTACCTACCCTTATTTACTCACTATTTATTCATTGTTCACGGGCAGAGTTTGTCCAAAGTGAGCTGACCGATCTCATCAGTTCTTACAGGCAGACCTGTGACCGAGGCTATTCAGGCCGACCACCTTCTTCACGGACACAACGCGAGCAAAAACCTTCACGCTTGTTTGGATGCCACAGTTGCAGCTTTGCCGCCATTTCCGACCACCTGTACCCCGGTACACGTAGGCGTATGGCGCGGTGAGTTAAGTGAGGTGTTCCCGTACCCTTCTCCTTTGTACACCGCTTGCTTTTGTCGCACCTTGAAGGGAAATGCTCCTCCTGGCCTTGCAGCTCATTGCAGAACTATACCCTTGTGTTCTGTCTCCTTGGCGCTATTTGATTTCCATGGAAACATGCAAACAATATAGACCAGTCCTAGGGCTTGGGTGCTCTTACTATTATATAAAGAGAGCTAAAGTGTTTCTGATCCAGACAAAGGCTGCTTATGCAACCCAAGACCCATTGCACACGCATCTTCAGGGCCACCACTGCAGAGGATGTTTGACAAGATACCAGCAGGATGTTTCAAGGCATATCGCACCAAAGCGGGAATCAAGGGACAAGTCCCTCTGATGTTCAAGCACATTTAATGTGTCCCCCAATATCAGTGCATAACTTGAGCCTTATTCCTAATATCTTATCCATCCCCCAGTACCTGACAAGTTGCTGTTCCACTAAGTCTAGCATTCAAATCCATAGATCAAGCAGGTGGTGGAAATCAGTGAAGGAAGGAGGGGGGAAAAAATCAATACGTACTAATAAACTCTTTCATATCGTCTTAAGCCTTCCTCTGATTTTATGGCAAATATTCAATCGTTTAGCTCCTGCTTATATTCTCAGTTATAAGGAGCAAAATCTCACACAGAACGTGAAACATCACTTCAGTGGTCATAGTTATAACCAGGCTTTCCTTAGCTGGTTTGAATTCGTCCGTTTGCTTCACCGTATTCCTCTTATTTCAATTGCTGCTATTTTTGGTGTCAAGCCATCCAACTCCACTCATCCCTTTCCTGATCTCATATCACTTTTTCACACCTATGACTGCACATTTCATTATCTTCCACATCGAAAAAAACATACATAACGGGTCTCTTTCTCAGGCTCCATTCATGTACTACTAGCTGACAAAAAAAAGAAACGATCTGATTGAGCTTAGTGTCAAAAGCTGCAAAAATAGAGAAAAGTGGAAAGCGGGCAATACACAGCACTGTAAAAAATTGCATAAAAATTTTTGCAGTGATGCTTCAGCTGACATTCTGTATCTGTGCAGCATGTGAGTGACATTAAAAACTACAGCACATACTTCTGTGGAAAATACACGGGTCCTTTCTGTCCTGATGTCACCTTTGCAGTTTTCATTATTAATACATAGAAGACTCCAGACAAAATGGCTGAAATGCAGTTTCTCGCACGTGTGGAAACCGTGGTTCGCACCAAATAATTCTGGATTACTGCGCATGCTGCCATCCTTCTTCTGAATGGCGATCTACAGCAAAACAAATCCGATTTAAAGGTGCACGACAGGCATGCTTAACGCAATGAGGTTCGGATTCGCCGTGTTCCTCCCGATCACATACAAACTCTGAACATGACAGACGGGATTCTTTTACAGAACTGGTACACGGGCACATTGCATCCTTTTACTGCCCACACGGTCGCTCTTAAACCCTCTGGGCTGGATGTTCTCCAGCTTTCAGAAGCAGAGTAGGTAAATCCCTCTGGCTTATTCCAGTGGAGAGAAGCGCTACTTTCTTTTATGCTCTTAATCAGGCGGGATATTTTAAGATGGCAAACAAGTTGCGTGCAAGCGCTGCAGGAGAGGCCGCCACGTGTTAATGCAACGCAAGCGTGCCAGGTTGGTGTGAACCGGCATCTTCCGCAAAAGCGGTTCTGAGTCCCGCTTCCCCTCAATACAATGGAGCAGTCTTTCCTTCGCTATGAATTGCACAGTTTGGTGGAATGTGGTTCTGACTCCCTAAAATGCACACCTTATTTAAGGCGGAAAAAAGTGATGTGTATATGTGTGCGCGCATGGGCGGGGGGGGGGGGGGGTCATGCAAGTGACCTCACACTGCATGCAACGTCGCCCTTCTCCGACAGCCATTGCGACCCCGCTTGGTTCCAACCCCTGAGTCTGGCGTAGTCGGCCGGGTATCGCCGACATCCCCGACTTAATTAAAACGTCAAATCTACTCACGCAATACGGAACAAAGTTCTCCTCAAATTAAAAAAGATATTAAGAAAGCAGATGTCCCTTTAATGATTCAATCATGCTTTTACATTAACAAAGAAAAGAAGAAGCACCACACATCCCCAGTCGTGTTGAGGCCCTCTCTGTCGGTGTTGCTACAGAAAACCTGTTTGCTGGTCTAATTCCAGCACAGCTGTTTTTTTTCCCCTCATTTAGAAAAGGACACCTCCTAAGCGCCAGCATCTGGCAAAACTGAAAGCAGCAGCCGAATCTATGGTTCGTCAGCGACGTACAAGTGCTTTCTAAGTGCTTCATCAGCACACACACACACACACACACACACACACACACACACACACACACGGTGTGTGAGACGCTCGCATCGCTCGGCTGCCCCTCCCACCCCTCTGCCCACGCTGCTTCGTACACCAGCAACACCCACACGTGCCGCTTTCTGTCCCGGCGGTGCGCTTTCCACCTGAATCCAGCGCATCTTGACGTCTAATGCAACCTTAGCAGGACAGCCAGGGGCATTTTCGACATTTTAGCACAAACTGACGGCAACATGGAGACACTGCGCTTCCCCTCCCGCATCTCCAGCGAGAGGCTGTGGTGGAGACAACACGCTCAAGCCCGTGTGGTGTTCTTAAGTAAGGCCAACCGCTGAGTAAGACCCTTCCTTACACCTCGCAGTAATAGCAGGTTGAGGCCAGGAAATTGTACGCTAGCCTTACACACCTTCCATTTTTTTTTAAAGTAAATTTAGCAAACATTCGCAATGGTTCAAATTAGTGCTGCAAGTTGTAGCGCTGATGCACAGGACTTATCTTGTATAACAGCACTTATCGATATGTCAGGGAGGGGAAATGAGAAAGATTGGAAAAAAGCGCGGAAGAAAAAGCGGCGATGAAAATCGGTTTGTGGCGTGTAGCATCTGGGGGAGGTGGGGGGGGGCAGCTCCTAAACAGTCTTTTTGTTCTCCTTCATCGCAGGTGGCAAAGCTGCCGAGAAGAAACAGACGCCAGGACGCGTTACAGGTGATCTGTTTACTGCCCGCGCGGCTCCCGAGTGTCGCAGAATTGCTTCCTGATCAGAAGTGACACGTTTGACCCGAGAAATTTCATTTCATGTCTGCCCTTTAAAAAGCTCCGGGTGAGAAATGTCAGTCTGAAGCTGTAAGCCGCGGCGAGAAATCGAAGGTAGGATTTAAATCAAAGAGAAGGAGAGGAGCTGACATGCCAGAAGTACCGCTTCCCTTGAAGGAGGCAGTGCAAGGCTCTCCCGGCTCGCTTGTCGACGTTCGAGACGCTTTTGTCCCGCTACCACTTCCTCTGAATTATCTCAGATCATCTTGTGGAATGCATATCTTTCCTCCATTGTGCCCTTCTACGCTCGCGGGGCAAAATGTTCCGAGTTTCGCCGTCGCATTGTTTGTTGCAGCAGAGAGAAGATGGGGGAAAAAGGGTTCATCTCATACCTGGCGGTGGCTCTTCCGTTCACCGATGTCCATAAAGTCCGGTCGTCCCAGGATGCAACGCTCCCATAAATATTCCTAGCGTCACTGGAACATCTGTGGTTGACTCATCCACATCAGCATCTGGAATCATGGAGAATGGAGGGGGGGGGCATTTAATGAAGCAAATAGCAGGAGGACGTGACAGGTTCATGTGGCAGGAAAGTCTCGGATATGAGTGTTTCAGGTAGGGATTGTTTGAGGGCCCTGGGGAGCGTACCCCTGGCGTCTTCCATCGCTCCACTGGCTTTGTTATTGATTTTCCACTGCGGCGGTTCCCGACAGTCGGTTCATTAAGCCCTAATCGCTAAACACCGTCTTGGAGAAGACGTGGCCAAGGCTTCGAGAGGCAGCCCACAGTACCCCCTTAGCTGCCTGCTCGAGGAGCTCTGTGATACGACAAGGAGAAGGTGAGATCTTTTGTCCCAGGTTCCAGCTCAGAGCTGTGATGACAGAAACCCCTTTAGAGGGCAGGAGGTAAATTACCCATCAAACCCTCCATCCGTGGATCACCTGAGCGTCAGGTTTTGTCATTGGCTTTTAATGTACACAACGTTCATCTGATATGATTCACAGCGATTTCAAACTGGGCTTCCGGGCCGTCGATGATTCCCCGGGATTTTTCGGTAGGAGCAAGCGTGGAAGACAGAGGCCGAGTTAGATATTTTTTCAGGCTGTATCTGTAAAGCCTAAAGCAGAACCCTGCAAGTAAAAATGCGTTTCTTTGGACCCTGTAAACGGCGCTAAGGGAAGGCGAGGGGTTACCTTCGCAAGCTGATATATAGACAGCAAACCCTTGTCGGGAGGCAGGTTCAACAATTAATGAAACAATGAAACATTAATGCTGAAATTAAGTGATCATTAGAAACAGATTCGATGCAGCCATCTGTCAAACAAATTCGCAGCGATTACTCACTCTATTTACCGCTTTGCCCTCCGTGTGTATAAAGCACGGACTAATGATGTAGAAAAGTACAAACAATTTCATCCAATTATTTACAGCGGAGAGATTTGTGACATCAGAAATTATATAAACTTGTTACGTAACAAAACAGTCTCGGTTTGTATGTAAAACGCAAATAAAGCAGCGGTCAAAACTGTTTCCGTTATGAAAAAAAAAAACATTTTGTGTTCATTTTTCCACCAGCGTGGATCGATCTGCGCGTACAGAAGTCCCGGGTCAAACTATCGCTAAATGAATATTGTCAGGGAAGACTAAACTGACTAAAATCCTGTTTTCTGCTCAGGAGGTTAGAAGAAACTCTGCTGCATCGCAGCGCCTGGCCTGGTCGGTCAGGGTGGAGTTTGTATGTTCTCGCTGTGTCTGTGTGCGAGTTCTCCCGGTGCTGTGGTTTCCTCCCACACTCCAAAGACACGTGTTTCAGGTTAACTGGCCACTCTAAGTGGCCCACTGTGTCTATGTGGCCACCTTGCGATGGACGAAATTCCTCTCTGGATGCCGATTCACACCCTGGTGCTCAGTGATTCTGGGAAAATCTCCAAACCTTCACCATCCTGACAAGAATTAAGCAGTTAACAATAAGTGATGGATGGATGGCTCAGAAATCAGTTTGCTGTCTGTTTCCGGGACCAACGACGAGGGGTTTCGGTCGCGGTGCCGCTCAATACGGCAAGTTCAACCTTTGGAAACACCAGACATGGAATTTGTTTGAGGAAGCCAGCCGTCCAGCTGCCGTCTTCTGGAGTCTACAGCATGTCAGGTCACACAAGGTAGAAGGTAAAACACTTCCCGACGGTGATTCATACCAGGCTCAACTGACGTCTACTGCACCACTGTTACCTTGATTTGTGGGGCGAAGACCCCCCAGAAATAGCTGCACAAACAGAACCAGAGTCAAATCTGCAACCAAGGAGCTGAGAGGCAACAAGACGAGCAGCTCAGTCAGAACGTCGGCCTCCCTCAATGAAACGCTTTGCGTAAATTATTTAGCCACATAAAAGCGTAATGTTTTTTCGGAGCAATTGTGCTGAAGAACGAAGCCACCGCATCTCATTTGGCAACGGGTGGTTGATGTTGGCATAAACAGGCGCGTACTGTAGCTCGGCGCATCGGTAATATCTCATCCACCCACCCCGACAAAAAAGGGATTCGGGGCGATTCCTTGAGGAACAGACGGGATTATTTGTTGATGGGAGCTGGGAGCTAATGAGGTCTCGAGAGAAGCGGAATCAGTCCCGGGGAAAGAGTCAGGTGCGGCCCACGTCGCCCGGGGATCCGCTTCCAAGTAAATGCCACGGCTCATAAGCGTTCGCCTAGGAAGTTGCATTGTTGCGCTGACACAAACCGCCTCACCTTACTGTTTCCTAATATTATTTCTCTCTTTCTCTTTACAACTGTACTCCCCTTGCATGGATTTAAAATGATTTAAAATTAAAAAAAAAAAAACATTTAAATGGTTTCGTGGGAAGGAGGGAGCAAGCAGCATAGAGCAAAAAAAAAAAACCTTTTCCCTCCCAAGATTTTACTTTTTCACCAGTGACTAAATGAAAAGTAAAACTTTTCTCTTTACGGATCTTTTTTTTGCCGAAACAGGAAAACTATATGATCTGCATTTGTATTTTGAACTCTTGTTTAAATTTTACACAGGTGTCGTATATATTAAATATACTGTGATTCCTTACTGTGTTCCTTTTTTGGGAAACCGCAGTTTATCTAATGTAGGGTTCCTTCCTACATGCGTTTTTTAGACAAACCAGGTTCTCAGGGTAAAGTACTTAATTCAAGGACAAGGGGGGGCAGGGAGGACTCAACTCACCTCCCCCTGAGGAATCGACGTCCAATGCCTCACTAACCCGAATTCTACCGGGATGCCGTCCGAATAAAATTATTTCCCGAGGTTGTGGACCACTGGCTCGGACAGCCTGTTTGATGTGGCCTCCTGGCAACACCACGTCGCTCCCAAAAACCCGAGGCGGAGGAAGGTGCCTCCCTGTCGGAGGGTAAATCTTCACATGTCCCGAAACTGCACGGCGAGCCCCCCCGGCACGGAGAAGACCGGTCGCTCCCCCGGCCTTTGCCTCTCCAGCACCGCTGGCTGTCAGGTCAGGGAACCGTTTTCCATCCTTGGAGGCGGATCAGGTGTGACTGACAAAGACAAATGACTCCTCTCGTCCGGAGGCCTAATTGCCTCGGATCCCATCCGTCTTTGGTCTGAGAGGTTCTTCACCTCGGCGTCCGAAGTACCCAGTTAAACCCAAACCGAGCCAACCCCTGGTCTGCCGGAAGTCGCGTCCCCAAATGCCAAAGGTTCGTGTGATTTTATTTTATGACTGTCCTGTAGAAATGATGCAATTCTAGCGTCTGTACTGCATGATTCACACATGAACCATGTATATATGCATATTTTGTTGATAGTCCAGGTGCTTTGCCATGGGTTCTAGGTTTCATACGTTCACATACTTCTATATATTGGTGCTTCTGTACATCTATATAGTGTTTCTATTTTCGTATTTTTCATCCGGTGTCGTGATTAGCGTTGCCACCTTGCATTCAAAGGACCTGGGTTTGGATCCCACCTCCTGCCGTACTGCCCTGAATTACAGCCCTCATCCCCCGGTGGGATACCTGGGCTCTCAGGGGGGTGCAAAGCTGGTGTTGTAAACTGCTTTGGAGAAAAGGACAAACAACTAAAAATATCTACATTCGCATTTTATTCCACCATACAGATTGTTGTCCTGTTCCATATTCAGCTGTACTGATGACATTTTGTCAAATATTTACTAATAGGGCCCGAGTTGTATTAAGAAGTTATTGCATTTTTTTAAAATTCCAAGCGATTTTTATCGTGCTTTACCGGGTTGACCGAGTTTAAAATGCTCTTTCCCCCTCGAATGCTTCAAAGGCCGGATGGCACCTCGCGGGTGTCTGCTCGGCGTGTAAAAGCGGTAGCGAGGGTTTGCTTTAAGGTGCAACCGGCTATCGGAGGTGAGGGATGCGTCACAAACACGGACTCCTCTGACCATTACGTCCGAGACACAGCAAGACCCGGGTGTTCTTAAAATAAACGGCACGGTTAGTCAGCCTCATGAAAGGCCTTATTAAGCATGCAAATTCCCTTATGTCACTCCTGTGATTTATTTACTTAGTCACAGAATAAGACTGTCACTTACAAATGGCGTTTTCATCAATTAACGTACATATGGACACGGTATGCCCCATAAAACACAATTTACTTCTCACTTGAGCTGAGCAATATTTTTTATCCTTAATAAACAGGCCATTATAGCACATAAACGTGCACGTCTGGCGGTGCGACATAACCCGGAGACAACGCTGCGGCAGGGGAAGAGGAACCCGCGAGGCCTCGCAGACCGGCCGCACTCGGTCCTCCGAAACGCGAACCCTCCGGACTTGATTTTTTGTCAAGGAGATGTCACGCGTCTCTCGTCTCCAGGACTATCTCCTTGCTCGAAACTTTCCAAGGGTTCAAAGCAAAGCATTTCGCTTCAGACGAGGCGCTGTGAACTCATAGCTCAAAGGCGATATTAAACCGCGGCTCGTGCCACGGTTCCATAAAACTCTTGGCAGCACGAGGTCCGCTCAGCGAGCAGTTTTGCTTTTAGCACAACTTGGGCCAGACTCACATTTTCACCTCCAAATCCATTCATAATATAATCTTGTCTCCTGTAAGCTCACAATCCGTTTCATCCTTAAAGTTTGTTTGTCTGCCTTTATCCAGCCAAACAGGGATCGTACAGTAATTATGCTTCCGCTTATCAGGCGCTCGGTTCAGAGGGGCAACTTAGCTTCCAAGCCCCCGAGATCAGGAACCTCTAGAGCCTCATTAAACCAGTTCTCTGTTTCCAGCAAAAAAAAAAAGAGACAACTGGAAGCATCCCACGCGAGGGCATCGATCCGCCTGCCTGCAGTGCAATTCGATTAAGACCGAATTGAACGTTGTTAATGGACGACGCTTCGGTGGCCGTATAGACCCGTGTGAGGGCAAGAGCGAGCGAAGGCAAATTAGCCAGCGCAGCGTTGCACCAGTTGGCACCTGTCGCACGGCTGTCTGACACCGAAGCGGTGCTCTCGACTCCCGTCGAAAGGCCGAGCGCAAAACGGCTTCCTAATGGTGCAAAGTGCGAGGACGTTCCGTCGATTTTTCCCCACGGGAGGTGAATTCTGCTCCGACAGAAGAGGGAACGTGACGAGGATACGGTCGCCGCTTCCGTAACGCTTTTCACTTTTCCGACATTACCGAGAGGCCCGGAACGCAAACACCACGTTGGAGTCACTCTACCGTACCGATGGGTTGCCGTGGTCATTTCTGTCAATCTTGCCGGTGGACGAATTAATACTTTACTAGTGCGATTCTCGCAGTGTTATGGTTTCATTAGCCTTCCCTTTCACCCCCCCCCCCCCCCCCCCCCCCCCCCCCCCCCCCCCCCCCCCCCCCCCCC
>UFQX01000937.1:153935-185441 GCA_900497675.1 Arapaima gigas
CCCCCCCCCCCCCCCCCGCCACCTTTTCCGTGTTACATTTACACCTTGGGAGACGTTTAGCCAGGCGTGCCCCTTTTTTCTTTTAAGGTTGCTGAAGGTAAACCTGTCACTCCGGAGCGAACCGACATTAACAGCCATTGTTCCCAGGCAAGTCGTCCACTAAATGCAAATTATTCACAGCACGCCCACCGAATACTTGTGACGTCTATAATTTAGAGAGGCGCCATAAGGATGGCTTGACATTTCTTTTCTTGCACGCATTTGTCTCGAGCCAAAGCCTTCCTCAGCATCACACGCAGGGGGGGTATATCTACGGAGGAGCAACGCCGGGGATATTCCACCCGGAGAACAGGTAGGCTTCTCGCGCGCAGTGCGTTCAACACTCATATCTTTGTCTGAAACTCAAATTAATTTAGTGTTTCAAAGCAGCGAGCTCCAAATCCCCTGACGCGGCGCATCTTTTTTTTCTCCGTTGCACAAAGTAGAGCAAATAATCCGCAAATTTTAGTAAATGGTCGCGTGAGTTTTACAGCAGGTACGATCCTCCGGGGAAAACCCCTAAAGAAGAATAATGGTGGATTTAATGATTGAGAGAACTTAATTAAACTTAATGGCTTTGGGTTTCACAATGGAAAAACTTTGTTGTTCCGCAGCGGTGTACAGCATTCTGGGAATTTCACGTTCAAATGCGCTCGTTTCGCGAAGGGAATGGGATTTCTGGCGGGTAATTGTTGAAGTTTGCTATAATTATTTGCTTTCTTTTAGTCGGGGCGACCCGACATCGCTCAGTATCGAGAGCAGGGGTGGTTGCCGTAGCGATTTACCGAAACACTGGTTTGGAACAGACGCTCGCCAGAATGAAGGCGACTGACGTCTCGGTTAGGGTACAGGACAGACCGGCCGCCGTAACCGAGACTTTTGTGCAGAACACGACTGGTGTGCGGTACTGACAGATCAGTCCAAACACCCCTTTGCTTTCCCTCGTATTTCCACCCCCGGTAAATAGAACTGTAAAGCGCGGAATAGAATTGTGGTGTCCTGTATCCAGTCTCTGCAGAGTCTTATGTCAAACCAATAGGACCCTTTTCCTCCAGTCCTTCAGAATCTCTATGGAAGAAGCTGCTGATGTGTTGGGCTGAACTAGTCCTGCTGAAATTTAGTCCCACGTACGACTGCGGCTGAACTCTATTTGAGTGTACGAGGGGCTCGCGTTTCGCAGGCCGACGTGGTCTTACGGTAACAGTCTTCGCTTGTTGGCGGTTCCTCAACCAGGGCTGGGACCATCAGGCCCGTGCTGTGAAAACACCAACGGAGAAGGTGGCAGCAGGGTAAATATGGTGCCCAGCGGCCTGTCCAAACTGCACGAGCAGATGTCCAGGTTCGAGACTGCCTGCGCATTGCTGGGCTCAGATAATGAACGAAGAGATCCCAGAAGGACCGTTTAGTTTAAACATGAGGTGGGACTGTTGCAGGGGCGGCAGAGAAGATTATTTGCATGTTTCACTGGTTAATACCCGGAAACCCTCGATGGTGCCATAGGGTTCGGTTGCTAACGGTTGCCGTCTCGGTTTCTCGGCTAGCAGGTACAGCTACACGTCGCGGGGCGGCCACCTCAACCATCATTAAGATCTTCCTCAGCTTCTCTGCCCAAAGTAAACACTTTTCAGTCGGTGATGTAAAGGTTACCGCTGTCACTTTCCTATCAAAGGGCCGGGATTCAAATCCCTGCACTTGCTGTAAAAGCCTTGATCTAGGAACCCTCTCTGAATAACATAGTAAACATGCAGGGCGGCAGATTTGGGTAAACAATTTTAATTAGTTTAATCTTTTAAGATGCTTTGGAGTACGGTGTCAGATAAATGAACAAATAATAAACGGATTATGAGTAACATTTCGCACAATGCAGGGTCGTGGTAGTCCAGAGCATACGCTGGCAGCACTGGGTGTGAAAGAAGGTGGTCCCTGGATGGGATACCAGTCTCACACACACACACACACACACACACACACACACACACACAAAGGGGAATTGCGAATGACCGATTCACCTGGAACACAGGTCTTTGGACTGTGCGATTACCTAGAGGAAACCCGAAAGAACACGCTAGGAAGAGGCAAACTTCACACAGACCGAGCCAGGTGCCGAGCCCACAGCCCACCACGCTCGTATAAATAACATCGATGAATAATACTTATCAACTTATTTCTCACCATTATTTTTATGCGCACGACTCTGCTGCAAAGTGAAAGAACAATTCACTTGGCTTTTTCACACCTTTCGGTTTCCACAAACACGTCCAGACCCCTTTTCTGTCAGCACATTTTTAAAAATTTTTTTTTTCTTTTTTTTTTTTTTACACAAGGCAAATATTTTGTTTTAGTTTTCCTTTTTGGCAGAGTTTTTTTCCCTTCTTCTTTGGTCTTTCATAAAGGAGAGCGTAGCACTACAAGACAAATGATAATGGCAGCGAGACGACTGAACCCATATTGATTTAAGAACACAAACACAGCTTTGAGCCCGAGCGGTTTCGACTTGGCACCGGCTCCGGCGATGTGTTCATTTCAAGCTGCCTCTTCATTCTCCACTCGAGCCACACGCGCGACCGCCTCAGCAGCGCTCTGCACCATGCGGAGAGGGACCCTACACTTCCTTCTGACGCTGGTAATGTTTTTAAAGACAATTCACTCCAGCTTTTTGCTGATTTATTTTTACCGATAGCACAGCAGCCCCCCCCACCGACTGACCGACCACCCAGAGACACTGCATCCCCGACATCAACAAGATCCTACTTATTCACCTATTCTGTACCGTGGTAAATCACCACCCCCACTAACAGGAGTAAAAACTGAGTTCGCAAACTCCCTCTTTAAGGTTATTATACTTATCTTTGGAAGGGTACTACAGTCAAACCCACAACCTCCCGCGCCGCGTACACGGATTTAATAGGCTCGGTCCTCAGCGCTTGCTTTTACTTATTTATTTTGAGCGATGTGAATGATTTTATGCCATTTACAAGGCTGCATAAAAGCAGAACATGCAACTGCATCATTAGGGAGGCCATAAGGTTGAGAATTTCCATTATAATTTTAACTCTAAGGGTAAAGTGGGTTTGTTTGTAACGCAAAGAAAGAGAACATTAGAGCGAGAATAATGAGGGTCTTCTGTCCTGATTGCTCACACGGCATTACTTTTTTTATGCTAAGGCTGTTTAAATACCCTTATCGACTTTTCCAAGCCCATCTGCGTTTGCGTCCAAAGAGCTTTCGACACGCAGATTCGGTGGTGCTGAACTCACGCCTTACAATGATCCCTTTCGCCGGGTAATACCCGGCATTCATATCTATCTCACCACGTCTGAGGGAGTTTCAAGAGGACATCCATTGCCCTCACGCGTCTACAATTTATCCCGATGTAAGATCTCGTTGTCTCAGAAACTGACTTATTACGACTCTCTTCTGGACTTGGGTCGATACCGAAAGACGGTTTTACTTAGACGACCCAGCGGCTTCCGTGTCGAGCAGCTGATGCAGCTTTACAGACATACAATACAGTTCTCAAAGCATTCTGTGGAAACGTCAGCCACAAATACACACTTGACTATGCGCACGAGTTGAGGGAACATTCCAGAAGCAGCCTATACATGCAGTGGCCGAAATGTGACATCCACGCAAAGGCGTTTATCAAGCCGTACGGTTGGTCAGACATCAGCTCCGCTGAGGCAGACCTGGAGGAGCAGGAAGAACAGCCCTTCTTCTCTTCTGCTCCTGCGTTCCGTTCAGTTTCCTAAAGCGCTTCGCTTTTGGTCCGGCCGGCTTGGGCCCGGACACAACACTGTGTAGGCGGTGTTGAGTCACTCTTGATGTCTGTGTGACACTTGATGTCACAGAAAATGCCAAGCGTCACACCGGGTGACACCTTCCTCGGTGGACATCGCACCTCTGTCCTTAAGGTGAGCTTCCGTCAGGGGCAGCAGACGGTGGGAAACTAAGCAGCGGCACGGCTGCATAAGGGACTTGAGTAAAGGATGTCTTCTTCAGTTCCGGCGAGAGAACGTTCTCCCCCAAAAATAGTTCATGCCATTGCATTCATTCAAAATTCTTTTATATTAAATAATTGAAATCGTGGGGGAAGAGCTAAGCAGACTGTGACAGAGCTACCCGATACGCCTGGAGGTGTCGGCTTTCGTAATTACACGTATCACGCGGCGCCTAAAAATACACCGTCTACCAACGACCATTAATACCCGAAACGTCGTCTTCTCCATCACACGTGTCCGTTTCCGTGTGGCCGGGTGAGACGGGGCGGCTGGCTTCCGCCCTGCGAGCGCCGTCCGTCTCGTCGCCGTACTGCCGAGCTCCCGGATCCCGCCAATGAAACTCGAATTAAAAAGTGAGTACGTAAATAAATAAATAAAACGTCGGGGATCAAATCTGACAGGACCGGTGCCCGCTCCTCCGTCTTAAGTGTTGCCCTCAGGCGCGAGCGAGGGCGCGCGCCAAGAAGCCGTCAACCTTTGCGTCTACACCCCCCCCCCGCCAACCGCCCACCGCCAACCCCCCCCTCCCATCCGCCTGGCCCACGAAACCTGTCAGGAGGCAGCCGAGCATTGAGGACCGATTCTTCGGGTCATGCAATTACAGACAGGCTTATTAGAACTTTCCAGGCTGTTCTTCCCACCTCGGAGCCTCGCTTCCGACTCCCGGGGACAGGCCGCAGCTCAGAAACTCAGAAAGCTCTCAAGAAGATGGCAAAATCACAGACTGAGTATAATAAGGACGTACGATATATATACGTATGACGTACGTATAATAAGGACCGTTGCCGTGTTTGTCGCACGCAAAGTAATAGCTGGGTCGATGAGGTAATGGAGGAGGGCATCTCATTGGCTGTGTCGAGTGGTCATGCACAAAATATTAAAGAAATACAGTGGAAGGTAAGGAAAACAAGTAGATGTTGGGTGAAATAAAGCTAAAATTTTCTGCTGAAGTAAGTATGGGAAGACTGAGGCGACCACACTTTGGACGTTTTAAGAGGAGATTTGATCTTCTGGAAAACAGGGTAATGGCTGTACAAGTTTGGGGAGGGGAGGGGGGTGAGGATGTCGAGCAACCAGATGGGTGGGTTCAGTCACAGTGACGACAGACACACCTGTTTCAACACGAAGGGCACAAAGGACATTCCGGAAGGACCGTGTGCGTGCGTGCGTGCGCGCGCGCGTGTGTGCGGGGTCAAAATCCACTCGACGACTCGGCCCGCCGACAGTAGCGAGGAATTATCAATTTCTTACATTT
The DNA here is from genome assembly GCA_900497675.1 of Arapaima gigas. Classification (NCBI taxonomy): domain Eukaryota; kingdom Metazoa; phylum Chordata; class Actinopteri; order Osteoglossiformes; family Osteoglossidae; genus Arapaima; species Arapaima gigas. The sequence continues at coordinate 159,228 of UFQX01000937.1, forward strand.
CGCAACTGAAGAAAAAGACAAAGATGAATTAGTTTGTCAAATAACCAGCACCACGTCCAAAAGATTTGTTTCTGTCATTATAAATATTTCTGTAGATACGCCCACCATCTGCGCCGCGTCCGTGAGCTGCATCTGCATGTAATTATACGTTGAACAATTTTACCGCGTCGGGTGACTGCAGATGATGTGTGCAATTTATGCAAGTACAGAACACACTGGGTGTCAAAACATTTAAGCGAGTTTTTTTTTTCTTCTTTTTTTAACGTTAGGATAAACGCAACTGCTTCATCTCTGCGTTTCTTCCGTGCGTCACACGAGCGGGAGCGGATGCCTTGTTAGAGGACTTCTCGCGGGATCGGGGTTATTTGCGCGAAACTCTGGTCTGACATGGTGACAAGAGGTGGGCTAAAGCAAAACAACGGGTAAATATTAATGAGAGGGTCGTGTAGTCGTCATTTTTGCCCGGATCACCCGACACCCGTGACCCCTGACCTCCGCCGTTTCTCTTCTCCGAAGAAACAGAAGCCGTGTCGGCAATGCGAATTTCCCGGTACGGTCCCGTCGCGTGAGCAAACCGTTTGGCCCTCAGCAGACGGCCAAACTTCTGTTTGTGTGAAAGGGGGCGGCGTGAGGGCAGCGCTGGCAGCAAAATAAAATGCGCGACATGCAGTAGATGTTGACATGGTTTTTTTTGCACATACAGTTAATCACTTCAGTTACTGACCGGACCCCCTGCTCTCTCCTTGAAAGACCATAAAATGATGTTATTTAATCGCTGCTTGGAGAAAGCTTTTCATGTGCGACGTAGCTAAAGGAACATCTATCACATCTATCTATCTATCTATCTATCGATCACACTTTAGCCAAGGCAACTTATAATATTTACACAATAAGCTACTTAAAAGTATTTACCCATTTACGGTTTTAATACTGTTGAAAGTACCATGGTCAAAGTTACCACAGTGGGAGAAGAACCCAGTTTCTTCAGACTGCAGTGGAATGGCAGGTGGAGGTTATTGGTTTGGTTGCCAAGGGAACCTTAATCTTGTAACCATGAAATACTTCACCTTATATGAACTAAAAATGGTGTTCAGCAACACTTCCCGGCAAGGTATGGTGTTATTCCCCCAATGTTATGATTTCACCTGCGCGTCCGGCTGCCGGGGAGATTTCAGCAACAGTGTTTTGAGACTCTTAGCGTCGCCAGCGCTGTATTCTGCTCGCTTGCTCACGCTCGTACACACACACACACACACACACACACAACCGTTCCACGTGTATAAAATCACAGAGCTTCCATTTTTGACCAGATGATCCAGCCCGTTCTTGGGTCACAGCCAACACCTCTACAGCAGGAGATAAAAGCGACCCGTTTTACAAAGAAGATATTCCATCATTTCATGTGACCTTCACCGGGTCTCCAAAAACCGCTATTAGTTCTGATAACACCACATTTGACTTTAACCACTCAGTCACTTCCTCCCTCTTCTGTGTCAAATAAAAAATTCAAAGGAAAATTAGTTTTGGGAGGGGATTACAAAGACGGCGGCGGTGGAGTATAGCTCTTTATCTTGAAGAAGTCATGGGTGACTTGTGCAAAGAGACGGTACCTGTGTCGAGGTCACCTTGCTTGACTTCTAAAGCGGACGCGAACCGCGTCCTGACACCTCGGAGAGCATCGACATGGCGGCCAACGATCAGGCAAAGAGGGCATTTCGGGGGCCAACACCTCTCCCGGTGTGAGGGATACAACCCGGCGTGGCATCGTGCTAAAAGTAAACATGTCGTACTGTTAAATGTGAAATCCTCGACGCGAGACGAAATGAAGTGAACGCGTTCTTTAAAACCTCGAAAAAATTTCATGACAAGCATGTCATACGCAGAAATAGCACCAGGTTGGTTAACCTTGAAAACGTCCTAAATAAAATTCAAATTCCAGTATCAGTTTAAACATCCTTACCGTCAAATATAACATCTCACCTGTATCTGCTCAGAAATGCTAGCAGGGATAATAGTTATAATAATAATACGGTTAAAAAAGTAATAATAGTACGAGCAGCACTGATCTGATTTGTTGAAAGAAAATTCAAAAACAAACATCATTCTTCGGTCCCGGTTACAGGCCGGCGAAGGGAATAAACCGCTCACACGTTTTCTCCGGCAGCACGTCGGAAAGGACCCTTAAGAGGCGTAACAGGTGCACGTGGACTTTTCCTGAGGAGATGCGTGTCGACCCGATCGCGGGCGCAGACTGTTTCGGTTCCTGTGCGGCGTTCAGCCGTTCGGTCGGTCGCGGTCACGTCCACGTGAGCGATCGGCTGAAACACGGCACCCGAACAACGAGATTCAGCAACATATTTCACCAGTCGATCCCTTACTTACAACTTAAGGCAGCTGCTAACCTAATGCCTACATGAGAATTCACAGCTATTACGAGCAACAAAATCTATTCCTATAACAAAACTCTGATGTGTTTTAATACCCGATTTCTGTTCCTATTTGTTCAAACTGTGTAAGAACTGTTAGCATCTTATTATCGTGTCTGAGTGAACTTGCAGCTTCTTGCTACATAATATCTCAATCCAGCCCACACGCCGTATGGCGCTCACCCTGGAGGGCAGAAATACGTCGCCGGGAACACAGAAAAAAAATAACTGTGCTTTCCCCAGCCACCGACACCTCTACCGACTGCAGACACACACACACACACACACACACGTGCGTGCTGCCCGACTCCTCATCGGCTGCGTACAGCCAGGGCACGGCGGTCAGGACAGGTCACCAAGCAGAAGGGACGACCTCTGCGTTCTCTCAGCAGGCCGTCCGCCCGCCCGATTTCTCCGCTCTTGGTTTCCCCGCGTGCTTCACTTGCTCACAGACAATCTCACGTGTCACCGAATACACACTTGTTATGCAACACGGCTTTTGCTGGTTACTCTCTCCATTGGCCGTCATACAATGCATTCGCATCCCATTATTCATATTCCATTGCCTCCCCTTCTTGCTCTCACACACACACACACACACACACACACACACACACACACACACACAAACTCACTACCCTTAAATGTTACAGCGGTGACCTGCTATTCAAGTGATTGTTTAATGTCGTGGCCTTTGGAAGGAGGAGGATGCCATTTTAAAAGCTAGCGCAAATGTCTCCTGTTCGAGGCTCCATCACAACAATCGGAAACATTTGCAGGTCAACACACAGCCTGTCTTAACCGGTTAGAGAAGCACCCGACTGTAAAAATTCCACGAGAATCATCGTTTAATTATTCCGTGTCGACGCCAGGAAACCTCGTAGGTAGAACGCTTCCGGAACACTCCGAATGGGTGGGGTCGCGAGTTTTGCGATCGAAAATGAAATGTTATCGAGCATAAAACTTATATTTACTTGTCTCGGGATCCGGCATTCCACACACACCGGACGGCGTCCGTGCATGCAGCCTGCGCGCATCGATTTGGGTCCAGAACTGAAGTTTGACCTTTAACACTCCCACTTACGGAACCCGGGCCTAACGCGGCCGTTCCTCTTTCTCAAAACTTTGTTCTGCTTTGTGCATCCAGAAATCAATCACCTCGCGAGCAGCCAGACCCCCTCCTCCTGATCGCCGGGGCATTTGAAGCATGTTGCACAGTGCTGAGGCGCATGAAATATGCATCATGCTCTTTAGTGGTGCCCGGTGGTTATCCAGCCATGTGGCTGATGAACTACTTCAAAAAGTGGCCGTGGGCAGAAACCCAGAGGGAACTGGGACAACACAGGAGGCCCAGCTCAGCATATAGTACAGATGAACATCTCACCACTGGGCATCTGCATTCGTCTGCCGCTGTTATATCTCACGGACACGTCTTAGCTGCATGCGGTGGGTGAAGTTTTTTGATGGATGCGCTAAGTGAAGGCTGTGCTGAAGGGAAGGTCTTTATGTAGATGCTGGCTCCACACCTTACCAACACAACTGAGGCGAGAAGTGTGTCTAAAGGTCATTTTATTTACAGTACTGTGCAAAAGTGTTAGGCATACTTGAATGTGTGTTGAGAAGTACAGGTAGATTCTTATCTACCATCAGGGAGGTTTCTGATGGGTCCCAAATTCATTCTGCAGCCTGAGAATGACCTCAAACACCCAATCTCAGTCATACACAGCTATCTTCAGCAACAGATAGTCTGGTCCCCACAGAGCCCTGATCTCAACATGATCCAGTCAGTCTGGGAGGACATGCAGAGACAGTCAAAGTGTGCAGAAGAATTGTGGCCAGTTCCTCAAAATGTTTGGAAGAACCTACCGACCTCTACCTTAAACTGCATGCAGGTTTGCATAAGAGAATCGATGGTGTTTTAAAGGCAAAGGGTGGTCCCACCAAATATTGATCTGGCTGAGGTTTTTTTGTCTGCTGCACTTTTTAGAAGGTTTTTTGATTAATAAGTATTCATGGCAATATTTTTGGAACCATCCTCGCTTTATAGCATTTTTCCCACAGGTGCCTAAGAGTTTTGCACAGTACTGTATGTAAGATCAACATNCATGGCAATATTTTTGGAACCATCCTCGCTTTATAGCATTTTTCCCACAGGTGCCTAAGAGTTTTGCACAGTATTGCATATCTTCAAAATCAGTTTTGACGCTAAGTCACGGTATCTCAACGTAGAGCTATGTTAAAATCGACACTGGTGTAAAACGGAGGGTGGCGCTGTAACATGGCAGATGATACCGGTGGTCCAGAGTTGATCGGCTGTGTTTTTAGATGCCGGTTTAAGTCATTGCAGTGTGTGGTCCCTGCCTTTCCCTAGATGTTCTGACTTCCTGTCACGGTACAAAGGCAGGGTATATCCGAGTGAATGAGTATGTGATGGACCGGCATCCAGGGCGTACGCCTCCTCACAGCCCGTGCTACCTGGACTCGACCACAGCAGCCCTAACTTGAACGAGAAGGTATCGATAACGGATGGAAATCCATATCAGGAATCGAGCGGTGCGTTTAACTTCGTCCCCCCTACCAAGGTGAAGCAGGAGGAAAATACTATCTTCGGACGACACTGCAGTCTCAAGTTGCACAAGAGGGGGCTAATTTTAGGAAACTGGTCGCAGTTCTGCCTCGGCAGTGAACAAGGAGGGCAAATAAAGCCAATGAACTACGGCTGGAACGCAGCTCATCGATTTCCTTTCTTTTAAGGCTGTTTTACTCCACATATTGATTTCAATTAACTTGGTATTAGCTGCAAATGGAATGGCTAACTGCCTTACTAATCTATGGCCACACATCCCATAGCTTACAATTATCTAGTGACATACAGACACTGCACACATACAGCTGTTAAGCCATAAAGCGCCTTGTTTTGGTCGCCAACATCCAGCCACCCGCCTAACCGTCATCCTTACCCGCTTGTTTTGAGGCCATCAAAGAATAAATTAAAATACAAGCTTTGGAAAATTGTATAAATGCGTGTGCTCAGGTTGCAATGCCTCCTTGCCAAGGCCCTGCCGCAAGCAGGTATCCCTGACAAATTGCCGGCGGTCCCGTGGCGGGCCATGCATTACCCTGACACCACACAGTTCAAAGACTTTGCTGTTACTGTCTGTTACACCTCAGGGAACGGAACACCCACTAATCCCGTAATAAAATATACATAAAACTCTGGCGCATTCCGGAATCTGACCATTGGCTCGGAAGCAGAGGCCCGCGCCCCTTCCTCGTGTCCGGTGGCGAGGCTCAAGGCCGCTGCGGGAGATGAAGGGATTCCGCGTAGATTGAGAGAAAGAGCAAAATCCTGAGCAGCAGTCGCTCATGTCAGGAAGATGAAAAACTCCCATTTGAACGGGTGCTATAGGCACTAGCTGAATCCAGGTACGTGGTCATATACATTATTACCTTATTACGCCTCTCGAATTCCATTTTGTGCGGCAAAGAGGATGATCAACTCAGCAGTCTTCTAAGTGCTTCTCTATCCTGGTTTTATTGCCTTTATTACGTAAAGTATGTATTCAGAATGGGTAGCAATACAGGCACTGGTAAGGGAACTTGTCTCATGTGGAAACATAGCTGGAGATTAAGTGCTTATGAGTTTAAGAAAAAAAATCCGTCGAAAAAATCTCGAAAAACTGAGAAACGTGACTCCTCTTTGACAGCCAACACTAGAACCGAATAGTTTTCGAATAGAATTTTTGGCCCCTTTTTCACAAAATACCGTAACTCATTTGCTTTGTCATGTTGCCAGCTATTGTGATAAATTTGTATCGTCCACAGTCATTTGCTCCCTCTTTGTTAAGATCACACTCCAAAATCTGTCGCATTTTCGCACGGTTGTAACATTATACCGCAGAATTTATTTCAGCCATTTAGACTCCTTTCACTAACCACACGTCATATCTTCTGTATAACACACAGACACACACACACACACGGAAGGTCCAGAACCCACAAAGTTCTCAAGGTTCCTGTTACACTTTAACAAGTGTCTAAGGGCCGGAGCCCAGCAGTAAATGGAAACACACAGGTGGTCCATTCCACGGTCAGGCCTCCTGTAAGATAACACCTCCTGAACCAGGAAAAGGACACCGCCTCACAAAGTACAGCAATTTGGTCAAGTGCAGGAGATGCACCACTGTAGCGTTTAATCTTTTACGTCACAGAGAAGATGCCCTCGTTCAAGGCCTACATTTTTAATAACTTAAATGCCGAGAAGAACCAAGGTCTTTGTTTTTCGGCGGCGTGCAAATTGGAGCAAAAGTCCCGAGCGTGGCCTTGCTGGTTAAAAAATGGATGCAGTACAGATCCTCCTTCGACGCAGAACCCACACGCAGAGGCATTAACAAAAAGCAAATTATACAAGGACCACCAGTCGGAATGGGAAGTCTTGTTTATGCATTCCGCCCAGTGCGCAAACAGTAAGCGAAGAAAACAATAACAGTAGGGGAACTGCGGAGAAACAAAGGAGAAGTCATCTGGACCCAGGACTTGGAAGAGAGACAATTCTTATAACCACCATGACAGTTTTGCTAAATTTGCCAGCTATGAACAATAAGGCGGGCGGTGGCTTAGCGAAATCTAAGGGACTCGATCCCGCATTATGAACGACGCCTTTAGCGCCTGCATTATATAACTATAAAGGTGGGTGGTTGGGGGTCTGCGGATCGTGTAATAAAGCCATCCCGATTTGAGGACGGCAGAGGCAACGACTAAGGGTTTGTTCCACAACGTCCGCCGTTGTGAGCCGGAATCTACAAGACGCAAACCTTCTCTCTCGCTACCGTCGGAGTGCTTTACGTGAAAGTTGAAATCGAGGTGCAGATGCGTCGGGTTGTTTGGTAAAATCGTCCGTGACCCTCGCCTGACCCTGAATTTCACTCCTTTGTTTTGGCGTCGCTGCTTATTTTTCAGCTGACACGTTGCAGGTGAAAGAACAAAAATGCCAGTATCGATACGGCATGTCATCTGCTGCTTCACTCTTGAAAGGACACGGGTTTGAAACACACTTCCCGCCGTGGTGCCCTTGAACAATATTCTTTAAACTGATGCGGTAAATAAGCACCCAGGTATATTTTAAGTAGCTTAACGCTAAAAGCTGCTTCGGAAAAGATAAACCACTGTAATTTTAGGTGAAAAAAGCCGCAATGCTAATTTTTAAACCTTTATTTGAGAATATTTGTCTGATAGAAATCGAGGGGAAACAGCCGGATGTCCTGACTTGCGCTGGGGGGGACGACAGGTTGCGTTTCGCTTTTGGCTCAGGAGCTCTCAGAAACTCACATAAACGGAGGATTCCACGTCGGAAGTTGCGGCCCAAGCCGCTAAAACGTTCGGTCCGATCGAAGACGACATTATCTTCACATCCAGTGATCGCACACAAAAAAAAAAAGCTTTGGAAGAGGAGAAGTGAGAGAGGCTGAAATTTTGCTTGCGACTTTCTGCCGAAAACGCGCGCCGAACACAATTTCCATTCGTGCGAAACACTTTGGCGGAACGGAGCCCGGTTCTCGAAAATGCACCGCAATCTCGTCTACAAATGGCTCACGACTTCCCGTACACTTCCCACGTAATGACAGTCCTTTTACAAATCAGCTCCGTAAACATGGCTTCCACTTCGGCTCCGGCCGTGTTTCATTTGAGAGATGTGTTAACCGGCACGGACTGGATGCCTCCACTCTCTCGCCAGACCTGCCCCTTCCTCCTGCTTGTTTGGAGGTTAAACCGGTAGTGGGGTGGGGGGCTGCCGGGACGCCGCAGTTTTCTTTCCCCCAAACCTGAGCTCCACCCCCGCCCTCCCACAGCTCTCTGCGGGACTTTAAAAGCCCCTCATTTCACCATCAGTATCTCACCATCTACTTCCAAAGCTGAGAACACAAAGGCTTTGTGTCGCCATCTCCCAGACTGATGACGGCCGCCTTCAAAAAAAAAAACAACCCTCCATTGCAACGCTGGCCCCTCTTTCACGGCAGTCCCACGCAGTGTCCGGTGACACCTTCTAACAAACAGGCAACTGCGTATCTCCCTGAAAGCGACGGCCAACAGTTGACAGGCTAATTACCCGTATTTTCGTGGAGATAAAGGAGATAAACATGCGTGAATGAAAAGGCGTGGACAAGCCGGGTCATTTATAAACTCAAATGAATGCAGATGAGCTTGTCGGCATCGGGCTGTTCGGCTCATGCCTTCAAAGCCAGGAAGGTCTGTAAACAAACCCAGTGTGGTAAACAAAGCACTTGGAGAGTCCCGAAGGTTGAGGTCATTCTCTTCCTTTCTCGAAGTACTGCATGAGAGCAACGGGGGATTCTGACACCTTCGTTTTTTACAGCCCCCACGCCGGTGAGGGGCAACAGGTGGTGTCATGGTTTGCATTGCCTGTTGACTCAGAGGAGTCAGGTTTGAATTCCTTCTCCTACTCCGACTCTTTAGCTCCATCGATCAAGGTTCTCTGGAAGGAAGTTAGATGTTTACACTGAAAGTAAAGGTCACGAGCTTAGGTCACGTCGTTGCATTTTACAACCTACATGTCTTGTTGAATTGACTGTTCCGGCAAGTTTCCCAGCTAGAATTACACACTTTGGGTTTTATTACTTTATTAGCATACAAGGTTTACGACTCAATTGCAAGGGGGGACATCTGTTTAAGGCACAGAGGACCTGTGTGACAGGGAGGGGAAACCTGTGGATGACATCAGGGACTTAGTTACATCTCCTGCACACGTGTTTACTGCTATAGAATCGATGCCTGTATTAATGAAGATCTGACAAAACTTGATGTCGCAAACTTCTACAGTTCTTAGCCTAAACGGCACCAACAGAAATTACACTGTTGTATAAATGAGTAAATTATTGTAAGAAGATTAACACCGTAAGTCAGTAGCGCCAGCATATTTTCCATTGGGCCTCGAAGCCATTTTCCAGATGCTTGGAAGTTTGAATCCTTCACTGTCCTCAGAGACTGAAGGATTCTGGGTCGAGGGACCCCACCCTGGGGAGAGAGGGGCTTAAGGGACAGGGACCGATGGTCACGTGAACAGACCACGGTGGGAGGAACAAACAGTAAACATCTATCAGATCAGATCAAGGGTCTGCTTTCATGTGTCCTGAGAGGACCACTGGTGCTTTCCAGGACAGAACAAAGGAGATACGTTTCTGCCATTTCTATCATCTTTCTCTGAAGTTTTTTTTTAAAACTATTCCTCAATATTCTACAACATATTTAGATTCCAGGTATACAGGTACTCAGATATTCACAAGCCCCACCCACTTTCCTAAACCAGCAACGGCACATTGTTGGATGTGTGAGGTGTCCAAGACATAAGCAGAAGTTCTTCACACCGAATGTGATTTTTCTAATGAAGCATATTTGGAATTCAGGGTCTGAGGATGTTGACCAACAGCTGGAGAACATTCCCATGAGTCTCACAGACCCAACAAGCCCAGTTTCTTAGTTCTCGTCTTCTCGGGATGGTGTATTATTTTCATTAACTATTATTTAACTATAGTCAAAAGGCACTTACAAAATAAGTCTTGCATAACAGCTTCTTATCATTTTTTTACCCATTTATACAGCTGGGTAAACTTTTACTGACGTAATTCATGGTGAACAAATTGCTGAAGGGTAGAATTGTGAGAACAGGGATCCGAACCTATTTGCTATCCTCTGCTCTGCAGTGGTTACTGCTGTTGCACTGAGATCCATACATCCTGGTTTTAACCCCCATTTCTGCGGTAGTACCCTGTACAACCAGGGTAAAAACGGCCCGCTTTGAGTTGCCACAGCCTCCATTCAAACCGATCGTGTGAATGTTCATGAGCATCACCCAAGCTTCGGCAGAACATCTGGAACAACGTGACCTGGAAGGCACAGTGGCACCCGCTGAGACTGCCTAATGGTCGTGCAGAAAAGGGCCCTTGTTTGTCTGGCAAATCTCGCACTCCTGATAAGGAAGGTGAAGATGCTAGTGAACGATGAACAGCCTGAAGGACTATAAAAGCAAGTCTGGCTACCTGTGGACGCTTCGGCACACACCGGTTCTGTGAGTGTAGTCGGTTAGGAGATACGATGAGCATTTCCAGCATCAGACGTTGTGCCAGTAAGAGATGGCTCGCTGCTAGAGGTGCCAGTTCAGATAGGGAGACTAATTTTTTCACAGTTACACCTGCAATAATCTGAAGGATTAGTGGAAAAGGGGGAGGGAATAATGGAGAACGGTGACTCCACCTTGACCCGGCGCATGCTGTGGGATGCAGGGAGGTGGTGGGAGAGAGACCGTGCGGGTAACTGGCAACCGTGATCACTGTTGCGGCAACTCATCATCCGCCCGAGTGCCGGCATACGTCCAGGTTGCCACTTCACCGCGATGTAGGAGCTGCGGCTAATTGGCTCAATGTGAACTTCTGCACTGTCAACACGAAGGCTGTGCCAATGTCCTCCCCGCTTTAGAAGGTCGAACAGGTGCATCCATGTGTGTGTGTGTGTGTGTGTGTGTGTGTGTGTGTGTGTGTGAGACAGAGAGAGAGAACGCACGTGTTCGAGTACATTGTTGTCAAAGACTCAAGGTTAAAGCCCACCTTTTACAAGGAAGGTCCAGCATGTTGGAAATCTCCAGGCAACGCTATGGAACAGGATTTATGGAATTTCAGGGCAATAAATTTAATACACGACCGAACGTCTCCGACAGGTAAGTGATGTCACAGATTTTGCAGTTTGAAGAACATCTTGTCGCTTAGGATCAGAATATCCCCCATCCCCCGCTCTCGTGTGCACAGTGGGAGCTGAGTCACTGCAAGCTGTTCCAGAACATTCCGCCGACCTCTGCCGCAAGCGAACGTGCATCGATTTTCTCGTCGAGCGTTTCTGAATGGCGTTTTTTTTTTTTTTCCTTATGAATCACTTCTGTTTCGTATCGTAACAATATTGTCTCCGTGCTCAAGTTAATGATGCTTTTGTCATTCAACATATTGATTTCCAGGTTTTTCACTGTCGAATTTCACTCGCTGAATTAGGGAAACGGGGAAGGGATTTGTGATTCTTGTAAACATTTGATCGATGCTCGATGGCTTATTTCACACTTATTTCTTTAGTCGGCTGCGAGGGACTGGCGTCAGGATGACCACAGGGTGTAGTTGAGACCCCGTGATTCCAGGATAGGTTCTGGATCGCTGCTACCCTGACCAGGATAAAGCGGTTAAAGAAAACCGGCGGATTATTTACCCAACATCTCTCTTCCCAACAGCCTACCATGTTCTGCTATTTTAAATTGTTTACACCAGTATAAATCTGGGTGAATTCAGGTTAAGTACCTCGCTCAAGGGTGCAACAGTAGGAGGTCAGCAGGTAGCCTAATGATTTCAGCTGCTTTCCCACTGAAGGGCACAGGTTCGAATCCCCCTCCTACTCGCGTAAGCTGGCTGAGAGGTTGTTACGTCAATAAATATGTGAGGCTAATAAGAAACCAGTTTCAACATCTACTGTTAAGTCTTATTATTGTTACCGGCAGTGGGCTGTTTAGCTGTCCATTTAGGTGGAAAGAGGTCCGCCAGTTTGGTGCATTCGGGGGCCAGTCAAGCGTTGTGCCCGCTTTGCACTGATCGTGTTTAGTTAATGGCGTATGACATGTCGACAAGTGACCAAAAGCCGTCCGTAGGTCTTTCTAGGTTCACGTCAACTGCGGCGGTGAGCTCATTAACCGCGGCGTCAATCTCCGAGTCAATAGGTGACATGAACCCTGAGACCCCGAGGCAAAGTGAAGAAAACCTTCATTTCTGGCCTTTTGGAGACTTCCGAACGCCTTCCCGCTAGACGCACTGCAACCGTCGCGGTCAGACTTGGTAATGAACTCGCATTCTCCGAAATAGCGTGAATGACAGTGACAGAAAAGGTTCCCGATGACCTTTCCGCTGCGTGTCTTAATGTTGCAGTTCATTAAAAGACATAAGCAGATGAAGGTCTCGGAGAGCACAAAAAGGGATCTTTTCTCGGACGTCCCGGGAACGCCAGTCCGCACGCCATCTGCTTCCGAGTGCGACGATCGCGACCAGGAAAACACACCCCTCTTCGCTTCTCCCCTGCAGGCGAGAGCAGCGCAGCCTCCGCAAAGGCTCTGCGCACTTAATCCTGGACGTTCAAATAAGCTTCTGGTGCATTTACACCATTAAAGGCCGACCAAATCTCATTACTGCGGTCTACGAAAGTAATCGGCTCTTAAAAAACAGCGTTAAAAGTTGCGCTTCCAATTTGTTCGTTTCCACGACCCACGTTCCAGATTGTATTAAATGCCGTTGAGACACGTTTGACAAAATAAACCATGAAAATATGATCGTTCTTTCAAGAGACTTTGCCTGGGTTTCTTCCACCTCTGTCGTCCTACTTTCGGCTCAACTCCTCCGGCGAACCCCCTGTCACGACTATCTTTAATTTACTCCGGAGAACACCGAAGGACAGCGTCTTCCGCACAGCCTCGTTCCTCTTTCATTTCCGTTTGCGCGCGGAGACGACGCACGACGGGGGGGGGCACACTACCACTTATCTCAGGCGGACGGAACGACGGCCGCCGTCCTCTCCCGGGGCGCCGGGCTGCCAACCACACGTTCGCGGCGCTCGATTTATCTTCACGCCGCGCCTCGGATGGGCGCAAATCGACGGGGGGTGCGGCACGAGGGGGAGAGAGACAGATAGCAAAATTGACCCGAGATAAAAGCTTTATAGATTAGAAATGACAGATAGGCCCCCATCTATCAATTTCCCACAGAACACAGAGCAGCAGAAACCGAAGTTGATGTAGTATAAAAATGCAGGTACTCAAAGGTTAAACTAATCATTCTTGGCTAAATCAGATAAATAAATTGATATAAAAATGTGTTTCACCCCCACAGATTAGGCAATAAGGCGGGTGTTAAACCCCCCGCCCCCCACCTGCAAGTTCCTACTTATTCACGTCGTGTGACGCGAGTGCCGCCGCCCAGAGGGTCCGGTGGCTCCGGACGCGTCCCGAACGAACTATCCCGCGGCAGGTGGTGCCATTGAGAGGGACCGAGGGGGCCGGACGAGAAGGGGTTTGGAGCGACGTCGGCAAAGGCCACCAGGACGCCTTTGGGCTGCAGAAACTCGAGGCAGAACCTCTGCTTTACCTCACATTTCATTTGCACTTCCAGGGGCCAAACGTGGCGTTTGTGTGAAATCCCACTCCGTATAATGTGGTCGGTGCTGCTTTAAGTTCCTCCCCTTCTTTCCCTCCCGTTTGTTAGGGTCACCCGTTCCGACAACGTCAGCTTCACCAGGGGGTTGGTTTGAATTTTTTAAAATTGATTTCTTTTGCAGTTCAGTTAACTGGTGTTTAAATGTACAGGATTTAAAAAGAACCACAGCTATCCAGTCATACAGTACGATGGATATTCAGGGAAACTGTATTTATATGTAGTGTCGTGGGTAAAGTTAACGTAGCTGTCCATTTCAACAGGGTTTTGATAATTCGCCATAAAAGGGTGTAAGTGCTGGGTGTCGGGAACAGATTTTGCCACCGAACTTACCTGTATTTTTAAATCTGATATAGGAAGCTGTACTTTGTGATGGGTTTTTCAAGAGCAAATCCCTGAAGGTGAGGATGAAGACTTGTTACCTGGTTTGGTGGCTAGCATGTCCAAAAACATGTTCAAAGTGAAAACGGGGCTTCATTTGGTAAGAAAACAGGTCCTTTCTTCTACAAATGAAGGTACCCATTGTTGTGCTGGTGTAACTGCACAGCCGGCGCTGGAGATCCACAAGAACGGGATTTCGGGGCAGGGCAGCCTTCGGAGAGCACGTTACCCTTGAGCACATCGGTGACATTGCACCTGCAAAGGTGCTTCAAACAGCAGACTAACCGGGGGGGGTCTCGAGACCCGACACGTGCGATAATAACATAGATGGTAAGTCGCAGTCGGCGCGAGGTTATTACAGCGCTCATTAGAAGGTAAGACCTCATCGAGTCGCGCATTTCAATGAAACCGTAGGAAGGGGGTTCGGAACACAAGACAAGGTGACTTTTTTCCATTATTAATGAGCTTCTCGGGTGAGCGTGTATGTAAATTTCAGATTACGCGGCGCTCGTGAGCCGGAATCGAGTCGGGCTGCCGCGCCGGGACGTGAGAAAGAGACCGCTTTCTCGCCGGGTTTGTTTGTTTCTTTTTTTTAGAAATATTTTCCCCTGCTGCTCCAAGCCCAAGTGTTTGTCTTTTTTTAACAAAATTATTTATTTGATTGAGTCACTTTTTTGTGGAAAACAAGGCTCCACGCGAACGCACGGCAGCGACGTTTGCGTGTCGAGTTCTCGCGTCGGTCCCCAAGATGGCAAACGGAGTGCTTCAAGTTGTCCTCTGCCATGGAATATAATAGAATTGTAATAAACTGTAGATTACGCCTTGGATATGTTTTCTGAAGAAATTAAATTTCGCCGTACTTTACAACCCAGCTCGAGAAATGGATTCCCCTATATTATACTCGGGTGGCGAAGGTGTGCCTTTATTTACAGGGTTTTTTGAATTATTGAAATAGCGGCGCCTTAAGCGTGTGGGAGGTAATGAGAAACTGCGCGGGTCTTTATTGCGCCTCACCTGCACTCAGCTGGCTGAGCCGCGCAGGCGGTCGCACCGTGGGCCTAAAACCCGTATCCACGCGCGTATGATAATCCATCGAGCAGCCTTTGTTCGAGGCGACTTACAATGATGCTCCTACATGGGTACTTTTTACTGCGCTAAGGGTAAAACAGCAGAACGAAACTCGGGATTTTTTTTTTTTTTTTTAACAGAAGGTGGCGGCCCACGCAAATATGCCTCTTGCTTGCCCCTCAAATAAGTATACGTGCGTAATTCCCACACAACAATTATTCGTGTTTTTCGTTGATTAAAAAAATAAGTCGTCACGTCGTTGTCAGTCAGAATGAAGGTGTTTTCAGCCCAGACCCCACGTGGAGCCGTCTGGACGCCCCTGGCCTCGTGGGTTGACTTTGGTTTACATCTTTCTTCGCCCAAGAGGCAGGTCTAACAAGCAACGGAGGCGAGGGCGTGAGGGAACCTCTTCCCCCAGAACCCTTGCAGGAAATCGACAGCCTCCTCGCAGCCAGAGAGCGCCCCCGATAGAGAGGTCAGCTCCTGCTGTTTTGCGTAGCGTTTCATTATTTCAGGGCCACTCTCTTCGGACCGAGCAATCAGTCACGTCAGGCTCCGGCATGTTCTCTGGGCCTGTGGGGGTGGGCTCTGGGAGCGTGCCCAAAAAAAAAGGTTGCAGAAAGCCCCCCCCCCCCCCCCCCCCCCAAAGCGCCCCGGGTAAAAAAAAAAAAAAAAAGAAAAAAAAACNCCCCCCCCCCCCCCCCCGTGAGAGGGATGTGTCCCGACAATCCCGTTCCTTTGCATTCCTGTCACCCCGCACCCCTCCCCCGGCTCGGCCTCGACGGAGCGGAAGGACGCGCTGCCATCCAATTTGCGGCCGTGCGCCACCTAATGCATCCCTTCACGCTCTGGCACCCAGGGCCCCCGGCGGAGAGCGGCCGACTCCCGGCGCCGGTGGGGGTGGGGGTGTGAGGAGCTTGGGAATCACAAGGCGCTTGTATGCTAGGGAGGGAAGGAGGAGGGAGTCGCATCGAGATGCCCATTTAGATGGAGGGTTACTGAGGCAGCCGTCTTTTTCACTAAAAAAAGTGCACTTTGTCCAAAACGTGTCCGCACCAAATTGCACAGACTCACGGAGGAACGATTTTGTTCCCACCCACCGCGGTCCACGGACGCCACTCCCCCCGGGGCCTTAATTTTTACCCACTATAATTTTGGTCCCGTCATGTATCAGTTGATAAAGATTAAATATGTCACCGGTCTAACTTTACTGCCCCAGACTTCCCTCTCCAAAGCTTCTAAAATGTCTAAACTAACAAATGAAACATGGAACCTGTCTGTGCAGTTTTCTATAACCCTGCCAGCTACTGGGAAGTAGTTATTTCGCCCTCTACTGGCAGGAGGGTAAAACAAATATTCTGGACTTTTAGTGCTTTAAATAACTGATGCTGTTTTAAAAACGTGAATTACGTTGTACATGTACAAATTTTAGAAATTCCCTCATCTCCTACTTTGCAATTTTACCAAACCATCCCTTCGTTTTCTGGTTTACCCAACAAGGAGGTACATCTTGCATAGTGCCGGCAGCATCGCAGCGCATTCCGGACTTCTCGGCATCTTCGGACACAGGAGGTCACCATCTGGGGCTGAGGCAGAGCCGGACGACGTGGGCTCCTCCGCGGTCTGGGTGGGGCTCTTTTACAATAACTACCTTTTCCAGAACTTTCCCAAGGCATCCCGAGGAGGGTGACTTTAAGGCCGCGAGTTTACATGCGATTTATGCTTGCAGATTCCAGAGGATCTCGATATTTTGCCTTATTTACATAAATCAGTTATTTTAACTCAGGTAATTTTTATTTTTTAAATTTGCCTTTTCATGAGTCGGGGTTTTTTTTAGCAAAAACGGCTGCACCGCTGTACGATTTACTGCGGCAACAGGAAAGCTCTTTATATTTTCAGATCTGGAACGGTTTAAGCAATAGAGCTGTTTGGTTAAAAGTAACTAATCTATGCAAAATTAGGTGACAGAGGAACTTAAATCACGTTCGCAACTGTTTTTCAGGCAATTTTTTCGCGATGTTTGCTCCTTGTCGGATTTGCGTCACATTTAACCCGTCTTTGCGCACATTTTTTTCTCCCGGAGAATCAAAAAAAGTTCACGTTGGTCGGCCAGCGACACGATGCTAAACTCTGCTGACGCCGAATGGATCTAATGCCACCATGACCATCGCGTGAAACATTTCTCACGCGGGCGGTCGGCTCGTCCGAAACTGACCACACGCTGTCTACACGACAGCTAAGCCTCGCCGCCTTCTCCTCCGCTTCGGCCCCCACCCTCCGCTTGTTTTTATTGCCCAAGATCACTGAAGCAAATGATCCCGTGACCCCCTGTGAGCGTTTCCACCGGGTTTGTGGACAAACACACTCTCAGCAAATACATTCTGAGGCTGGAATATAAATATAACGATAATATTCTGTCACTGCAGTTTTATTTATTTTTTGTTCCCTAGTCGAAGCCGAGTGAAGTTCTCAAAAAATAATCCACCTTTAAAGCATGGCGGCATTCGGTGTCATTTCAGCTCCAAGGAGAATGACTGGAAGTATTTGCTATTTGTCCCTGTAATTGTTTTAGGTGCCCCCTATTCTTGTGAACATTTATATGATTTTGGGTAAATACCTGTATATGTGTGTCTGTGAGGCGGCAGGTGGTTTAGCGGCGAGTTGTCGCCTCGCAGTTGAAAAAATTTGCTGCGGTAAAACTACCCAGCAGTATAAATAAGAAAATAATGGGCATCGTAGCAAACACCGCAAACCACCTCGGACAAATAAAGCGTATTAATAAACGCTGCTGGGGTGGCTGAGAAGGTAGTGCTGGTGGCTCAAAGGAACCGGGTCTCGGGTTCGGATGCATTTTGATTTCTACTCTATGTGGCGATCAGTTGTTCTCCCGGAGCTCCAGATGCTCTGGTTTCCTCCCACAGTTCAAACACATGTTTCAGGCGGAGCTCTAACACTGACCTGCCCTTTGTATGCATACGTGTGACTGTGATGGACAGGTTCCCAATCCAACGTCACCAGGACAGACTCTGGTCCATTGTGACCTTGCACCGGAAAAACGGTTTTTGGAAAAGGCTGGAAAAAAAAGAAAAAACAATAAGCTAAACTAACCCGCCGCTAAACGCGAGCGTTTCTTCTGAGGATGTGACAGACTGATGAGAAAAGCAACACAAAAGCTCTTCCCCATCGGGGGCAACAACCCGCCTCGGTCTGACTGAACTGCAATGACTCGCCGTGTTAAATTACGTTGCCCCCTCAAACTCCCAAAATGCCTCTCAGCAGGACCCGCTGCCAGAACCGGCGCAACAGCCACCCTTACGCACCCTGACACCGGCAACAGGTTTGCTTTCTTCTGTAATTCCCCTGTCACTCTCGCGCACGTTTGCTCGGACGTATAAGCCGGGACAACAGCAAATCCCATTTGATGAAAAGCTTGTTTCTTTCAAGCAGATTAAAAGTCAAACCGAGCTGTCTAAATCTCATTCCGGCCACTTTGCCGGTGCCCCCCGGCTGTATTAAAGCTGTCTCCCAGGAAAATGGAAGGCCACGGAATCCCTCGAGACCACCGGGGGAGTCGTGGCTCTTCTTTAGAGTATATAAACTTTTACTGGAACCGTGAGATGTTTTACTCTCTGGCCGGACAGGGTATGACTACAACTGGAAAGGGAGAAGCTTTTTCAGTTTAAAAAAAGGACAACGTGCAAAAACAGATCTGAGCCACTTTTCAGGGTCACAAAGTCGATACAAGTGTCGCCCAAACGTTCCAGACGGCCACTATGCTAACATTAGCGTCAGAACATCTCTTATCGCTATTGATTATCCTCCAAAAGGCCGGTCTATCCTCCGGAGTGTTCCGAACAATCCGTCCCCTCGCTATCGGGGGTGGGGGGGGTTTGGGGGCGGATAAAAAAACCCTCTTCAAATCAAGGGGTCTTTGTTTCGGTGGAAAAGAAGCGAAGCCCTCGTTGTGCAGATCGTTCGATGCTAATCCCTCTTTTATCATTCGGCTCGGTCTCCTCCGTTCATTACGCGCACCTCGGAATTGCTCTTCCCGTCAACCACGCCCCCCCCCCCACCACCCCACCCAACCACCCACTCACCCACCCACGCACCCATCTCCATTAATTCATTCAGACGACAGAATGTAATCTCCGCTCATTTCTCCACTTTCCCCAAGATGTTCTGAATCTGATTACGGCGGGAACACAGAGGAGGATTCCATCTGCTGCCGAGGGCTTCTTCACAAGCCCCTGGAAAAGGCAGGGTGGATGTTATTGGCCCTGCAGAATCTGAGGCCCTTGAGGGTAAGGTCAGCGGAAGGACTCGCTCCGGAACTGCACCCCGCAGCCCAGACCACGTTATTAGCAGAACATTACAAGCGCTTTCATAAACGTAGGAAGGAAAGGTTCCTCGCCCCCCAGGGTTAGGGTTGGAGTCAAGTTAAGCAACAAATCACTTATATTTATTCATTTAGTGAATCCTTTCCTCCACAGCTTCTTACAAGGTTAAGCTACTGTCAGTTATTTAGCCATTTACACAGCTGGACACTTTTGCCAGAGCAATTCAGGGTAACCTGCTCAAGGGAAGTACAGTCAAAGGTAGGATTCAAAACTCCGATCCTTCGAGTAAAGACAGCGGCTCTAACCATTAAGCCACGTGCTTCCGTGCCACCTTCCGGGGGTCGCCTAAGAACGCCGAGGTTCAGCTCAATCTGTTGAAAATAATAGAACTAAGTTACGACGGTCCGCCCTTTAAAGTAAAACCAATTTCCTCCCGGGTCACACGCCGCGCCAAATCCGCGGATCAAGGAAGATGCGAATCATCTTGTTTGCACCAGTTGGGTATTTCGCCGGTGCCGATTACGGCGATGCCGGCGGGAGTCAATTGTAGGGCTGAGACAGAGGGCAGCCGGTTGAGGAAAAAACTATAATTTGAACAAGAGGACCCAGCGAGAGAAACAGCACGGAAACGGCACGCGCACGCTGTAATTAACAAGAGGAAAAAACCGACGGCGTCCACCGGGGGACCGAGTAAGCGATGAGCGAGAGCGCGGAAAAGTGTTGCGTCGACAGCTTTTAAGTCCATAAGCCCTTACAGCGAGACCGTAAGACCCTCATCGCTAATCATAGGAACCCGATTTACTGTCCATGTATGACGTTTGCCAAGATCCGGGAACCAGCAGAGTAACAAATCAGGAGCTGGACCACTGTGGGGGGGTGGGGGGGGTACAGTGTTTTACGGTGAAATGTAACAAAGAGGCACCGCCAATCCCTCTAACATAGGCCTTCGAAGACCGCACCCCTCTTCCCGTCCCCGTTTTCTTAAGAGGAGAGAAATGCACAGCGTCCCCCCCCACCACCACCACGCGCCCCTGCGTGTGGCTGCCCGGCACATTTTAATCATGAAAAATAGCGTTTCTACGTTTTACTTCGGCCAGCAGATTTTGAGCGAGAAGGGAAACACGTTTGTTTGCGGTTTAGGTTGGGGGAGATGACGAAAAAAAAAGAACACCCATCGGGTAAAATTTGGACTAACAGCGCTGTTTTTTTTTTTTTTTGTGAACCAGCTTCAGTGTTTACCGTTTTGAAGACGCAGCATGAATTATTCAGCTCCTCTGAGGGAAAAGCAGCGTTTGATGGGGTCCCTCTTAAAAAAAGAACGCTGAACAGCCCGGAGTGTCTAGGGACCCGTCTGTCATCAGAATTACGGTTTGCAGGACTCATCAGAATTAATACAGTCACTTTTCCACGGCACACAGGCACCTGTAGGGTGGGGACTGTTAAATGAGGATTCATTCATGTGGGCGGAAAGGGTTTGGGTTTGCGTGCCCTTTTCAGAAGGGATTGTGTTTAATTTGAACCATTACCGAATTAAACTTTTTTTTTCCCTGTCTTGCATCGATGCTATAGTACTGTGCAAAAGTGTTAGGCACCTGTGGGAAAAATGCTATAAAGTGAGGATGGTTCCAGAAATAATGCCATGAATACTTATTAATCAATAAACCTTCTAAAAAGTGCAGCAGACAAAAAAACCTCAGTCAGATCAATATTTGGTGGGACCACCCTTTGCCTTTAAAACACCATCGATTCTCTTATGCAAACTTGCATGCGGTTTAAGGTAGAGGTCGGAAGGTTCTTCCAAACATTTTGAGGAACTGACCACAGTTCTTCTGCAGACTTTGACTGTCTCTGCATGTCCTCCCAGACTGACTCGATCATGTTGAGATGAGGGCTCTGTGGGGACCAGACCATCTGTTGCTCAACATAGTTGTGTATGACTGAGGTTGGGTGTTTGAGGTCATTCTCAGGCTGCAGAATGAATTTGGGACCAATGAGAAACCTCCCTGGTGGTAGATAAGAATCTACCTGTACTTCTCAAGAAACACTGAAGGTGCATGCCTAAGACTTTTTCACAGTACTGTACTTTGACGTTTGTGCACGGAATTATTTGGTATGCAGCGGGCGCCTTTGTCTACGGTGATTTACAAAGCTTTACAATTATTTCCCCATTCACAGAGGAGGTATTACTGTATTAATGCGGGGAACGTATCTCGATCGAGGTTTCTACAGCAACGGGGGGAATGGATCCCGAGACCTTCCTCTTACAATGTGATGGCTTTAGACAATATGCTACCTGCTGTCTCCGAATGGCTAGACCAATGGAATAACTGAATGTTACTTAATGTTTTGTTATAATAGCACAGCAGATGGTTTTGTGCACAGCTTATAATATCATGTACTTACCGCGTGCATTCTGCCAGCACAGTTTGGGTTATTAAGATTAAATGGTACAAAAGCCCAAGCCCACATAAGAACGGAGCTGCTAACCTTCTTGTTATGACTTTAGGCCCTTAACCACTACACTAGTTGCTCTACAGTGACTCCTGTGACACGGTTCCGCAAGCCAGGGCTATTTCCAGGCCATTCGTTTCATTACCTACTGCGCCGCTCCCAAACAGCGGCACGCGCTCCTTCTCCTTCCGCCTCCAATCTGTACAAATTAGTCTATGACTTCTCGAGGCGAGGTCATCTCCATACATGTCGCACACCCATTTCTGCTGGCCGTTAATCCATCAAGTTCACCGCGTTTAATGAAGAGCAATTACGCTTGCAGCGTTAAGACAAACCCATAACACTGCCTCCTTTTTTTCAATACAGAAGGTTTCTAATGGGTTGACGTGAACCTTCACGGTGTTCGGGATCTCGAGGTACAGCTTCCAATCGCAGACCTGGATCAGCTGCAGAGGTTTCGCCTTTTTGTCTCACTAACTACCCCTGGGAACAAGTGCTGACCACAGCCTGAGTGCAAGATCAACCAGGAAGGTCTAAGCCCAGGGGCTTCCTAAGCAGGGGGTTGGACAGTCTGCCCCAGGTGCCAGGTAGAAAAGGGGTTCTCCAGCTGTAAAGAAATCTTCTGGACAATTAAGGGGACTTACTGGGTGACTAAAACATGTAAAAATAATAAGAAGAAGAAAAAGAAGAAGAAGAAGGAGAAGAGAAATAGCAACTCCTTGGCTTATTTACAGAGACCTGTCCACCAGTTGGGGTTTTGTTACAACCATCTCCTGTCTCTTGTCAAAGTTTGCCACCGAAAGAGATAAAACTTTCTCAAGACAAATTCTAAATATCTTCTGACACCAAAAGCTCAAACAAAATGCTATAGTGGCACAAACTCAAAGGGGACACCAAACAGAAGATAAGGCATGGCCATGCGGGGGGGGGGGGGGGAAAAATGTAAAAANGAACATGTGACTTGATATGAATCAGCTCTGAAATGTCTCAGTGGGGGGGGGGGGGGGGGTGCGGGGGGGGGGGGGCAAAATGTTACAAATAGACACATACATTAAACCAGGCCAGTTAAACAAGAATTGAAATAAGGGAGATTTAACACGACAGACTAAACAGTTATTAAACAACTGAAATAGAACACAAACGCTGCACGACCAGTGATGACGTGAAAGGACCACTGTCCCACCACTACATTATAAATACCTGGAGAAATGGTTATTGCCATAAATAATTTTATCGCACCGTGTTTTGGGGGGTGCCAGAGGGAGTATATGTCAGGTACGACCCCTTTCAGCCCAAAACGTATTTTGCAGTTTGCCCTCAAAGACATCCCGGTAATTTCAAACTCGGATTGACGTTTTATCTAAGCTGACAGGTGTGCTGTCCCACCACGGAGTTCCGCCCCATCTCAAAACCAACAACACGTGAGCAGGTACCTCTGCACCCTTACGCTTGTGTGCAGCAAAATGAGTTTTCTTCAGGTCCTCACGCTGCCAATAGTTACCATCCAGCTACTGCTGGAGCTGGCAAAAATAATGCAAAACCTCTGACAAATAAAATGATGAAACCAAACCATCATTTTTATTTGTCTCGTGTCTTTCTCCAAGGCAACTTACAGTGCTAAACAAGCAGTTTTTTCTACAACTGACCCATTTATAGGGTATGATAATGTTTTTGTGGGGGGATTTAGGTTAAGTATCATGAAGGAGGACACCGTAGCAGCAGCAGAATTCAACTCCAGGGCTTCCCAGTTCCACAGAGTCAGGTCTAACCACCATGTCTCTTATTTTCCCTTCAAATTTTAGCTGAAAGCTCACTGGTCTAGAGAGTCACTGTGTCATTACAGCTACAGTACTGTGCAAAAGTGTTAGGAATGCATCTTCAGTGTCTGTTGAGAAGTACAGGTAGGTTGTTATCTACCATCAGGGAGGTTTCTCATTGGTCCCAAATTCATTCTGCAGCCTGAGAATGACCTCAAACACCCAATCTCAGTCATACAGAAATATCTTGAGCAAAAAGAAGGAATCCTGCAACAGATGGTCTGGTCCCCACAGAGCCCTCATCTCAACATGATCGAGTCAGTCTGGGAGGACGTGCAGAGACAGTCAAAGTCTGCAGAAGAACTGTGGTCGGTTCCTCAAAATGTTTGGAAGAACCTACCGACCTCTACCTTAAACCGCATGCAAGTTTGCATAAGAGAATCGATGGTGTTTTAAAGGCAAAGGGTGGTCCCACCAAATGTTGATGTGATGGAGGTTTTTTTTGTCTCCTGCACTTTTTAGAAGGTTTATTGATTAATAAGTATTCATGGCATTATTTTTGGAACCATCCTCACTTTATAGCATTTCTCCCACAGGTGCCTAAGACATTTGCACAGTACTGTACTTCTGCCTCTTTTTTAAAAAACCATTTCATTAAAATCAGAACCAGAATCAGAATGGCAGCGGTTCTCCACTGTGNATTTGCACAGTACTGTACTTCTGCCTCTTTTTTAAAAAACCATTTCATTAAAATCAGAACCAGAATCAGAATGGCAGCGGTTCTCCACTGTGATCCGCATTCTGTATCTGTCTCTACCCTAATCCATCCTCTACTGCCCCTAAAACAATCATGTGGGAAGGGTTGCCAGTAATCTTCCATAATTGTGTCAGGGAAAAGCAGTCTTAAAAATGCAGGACCACCGCTGAAATCTGACAGATGACAGAAGCGCAGCTGGCAGATTTAATAACGTTCACAGAGGAGAGAGGAGAGAATCGCAGTTTTGTTGGGTGCACGTTGGATGACCCGCTCGAATGTATAACATCACCCCCTTCCTACTTAGTGTGAATACAGAATTCGTTCAAAACGCTCACATTTTAAACCGTAACCTCTTTACCCCTATGAACGACATTCTTAAAAGTAATGGGACAATTCTCAGAGCAGGTCCTCACGAGAATGTCCTCAGACGGCTGAGGAAGTACCGCAGTGCTCAGTCGCTGTGACAAGATTTTCTTAACTACCGTAAGCAGAGACATTGTGTTACAATTTCAATTTAACAGCGTAGCTTAAATGTACATATCATGGCTCATAAAACGAAGGAAAGCTGAACGAAAACCAACTATATTCTCATTAAATGTCACTAATGGAACGCCATACAGTACATGGATGTCGATTTGGCGCCCAGCCTAAAACTGCAGCCCGGTTTGCCAAGTTGGCTGCTGCCGAGAGAATGAGGGTTTTCCTTGGAAAGCCAGTTAACATCTGCATTCAAAGAGGCACAATAATGGAATCTTATGGGACGAGAGACAAACGCCAGGGGTTACCGGTACGATCCCAACAAAGTGAACGGAATAAGAGAAATTGTGCAAAGGAAACGTTGGTGACGTTTTTGGTCCAAGCAGATGAGCCTTTCGTCATAAAAGTCTACAAGCAAGATATGTAATTGTTGTCATCGGCAAGGATTATTATTACAGTGTTTGAATGTGGACAATGAGGCAATTTAAAGATGAACTTTGACCTTAATCATACCGACATGGATCGGTGGTCTTGGTTCAACGTAAAATTTGGTGAATCACATAATCACACAGATAAGCCTGTGTTATACGTGGCTTACGGACCCACTAGCCAGACCATTCTGTTAGATCGATAATGTCTTCCGGTAATGATCCAGGCATTCCATTATCGGAGTTTATTATCGGCAATGTAAGCGCACGTGTCGTGCATTCCGAGAGCCCCGGAACTCAAAGCTCTCGATTAAAAAAGCAAAACAAACAGATAGAGGTTTGTATGCTAATCGTGGTCCCCGGCTCTCGGCGGAGACCCCAAGCTTGAGCCGGCTCCCGAGATGGAACAGAACGGGTTACTAATCTGACCAGCAGTTGGGGTTTAGGCCACCCCAGCCAGTCCCCCTGTAACTACCACCAAATCACAAGCTTTTTTCTTCCCTTTCTTTTCTCCTGCTTTCCAGTGGGTCCCTCTAGGAGACATCTGAGGGAATTGCAAATCAAATCCTTGGTATCATGGAGAGTAAACGGAGAGTTGCTGCACAGAAAACTTTTTTTCTGCTGGATGTTAATGTTGAGGCCTTGTTTACTTCTGCTTGATAATGGTACGATGTTTATCTTGTGAGATATTTTGACTGTTGTTTAGAGCAACAGCGGTCTTCATTTTGTTCTCTCAAGAATGAATGAATACTGTCTTTTTTGACAGTCATTGTGAAGTGGTTTGCAACATTTGGTTTGTATCATGGAGAACTACAGTACTGTGCAGAAGTCTTAGGCATGCAACTTCAGTGTCTGTTGAGAAGTACAGGTAGATTCTTATCGACCATCA